>JASWHU010000121.1:0-88860 GCA_030819815.1 Strix occidentalis
AGAGGGGGAAGAGAGAGGAGGAAGAGAAAGGAAGAGAAGAGAGGAGGAGGAGGAGAAATGAAAAAGAGAGAGGAGGAAGAGAGAGAAGGAAGAGAAAGGAAGAGCAGAGAGGAGGAAGAGAAATAAAGAAGAGAGAGAAAGAGGAGAGAGGAGGAATTGAGAGGAGGAAGAGAGAGGAGGAAGAGAGAGGAAGAAGAGAGAGGAGGAAGAGAGAGGAAGAGGAGAGAGGAGGAGTAGAGAGGAGGAAGAGAGAGGAGGAAGAGAGAAGAAGAGGAGAGAGGAGGAATAGAGCAGAGGAAGAGAGAGGAGGAAGAGAGAGGAAGAGGAGAGAGGAGGAAGAGAGAGGAGTAAGAGAGAGGAGGAAGAGAGAGGAAGAAGAGAGAGGAGGCAGAGAGAGGAAGAGGAGACAGGAGGAAGAGAGAGGAGGAAAATAGAGGAGGAAGAGAGATGAGGAGGATAGAGGAGGAAGAGAGAGGAGGAAGAGAGACGAGGATGAGAGAGGAGCAAGAGTGAGGAGGAAAAGAGAGGAAGTGTAGAGAAGATGAAGAGAGAGGAGGAAGAGAGAGGAGGAAGAGAGAGGAAAAAAAGAGAGGAGGAGTAGAGAGGAGGAAGAGAGAGGAGGAAGAGAGAGGAGGAAGAGAGAGGAAGAGGAGAGAGGACAAAGAGAGAGGAGGAAGAGAGAGGAGGAAGAGAGAGGAGGAGGAGAGAGGAGGAAGAGAGAGGAGCAAGAGTGAGGAGGAAGAGAGAGGAAGAGGAGAGAGGAGGAAGAGAGAGGAGGAAGAGAGAGGAGGAAGAGAGCGGAGGAAGAGAGAGGAGGAGGAGAGAGGAGGAAGAGAGAGGGGGAAGAGAGAGGAGGAGGAGAGAGTTAAAAGAGAGAGGAGGAAGAGAGAGGAGGAAGAGAGGGGAGGAAGAGAGAGGAGGAAGAGAGATGAGAGGAGAGAGGAGGAAGAGAGAGGAGGAAGAGAGAGGAGGAGGAGAGAGGAGGAAGAGAGAGGAGCAAGAGTGAGGAGGATGAGCGAGAAAGAGGAGAGAGGAGGAGGAGAGAGGAGGAAGAGAGAGGAGGAAGAGAGAGGGCAAAGAGAGAGGAGGAAGAGAGAGGAAGAGGAGAAAGGAGGAAGAGAGAGGAGGAAGAGAGAGGAAAAGGAGAGAGGAGGAAGAGAGAGGAGGAAGAGAGAGACGGAACAGAGAGAAGGAAGAGAGACGAGGATGAGAGAGGAGCAAGAGTGAGGAGCAAGAGAGAGGAAGAGGAGAGAGGAGGAAGAGAGAGGAGGAAGAGACAGGAGGAAGAGAGAGGAAGAGGAGAGAAGAGGAAGAGAGAGGAGGAAGAGAGAGGAAGAGGAGAGAGGAGGAAGAGAGAAGAGGAAGAGAGCGGAGGAAGATAGAGGAGGAAGAGAGAGGAGGAAGAGAGAAAAAGAGGAGAGAGGAGGAAGAGAGTGGAGGAAGAGAGAGGAGGAAGAGAGAGGAAGAGGAGAGAGGAGGAAGAGAGAGAAGGAAGAGAGAGGAGGAAGAGAGAGGAGGATGAGAGAGGAGGAAGAGAAAGGAAGAGGAGAGAGGAGGACGAGAGAGGAGGAAGAGAGAGGACGAAGAGAAGGGAGGATGAGAGAGGAAGAATAGAGAGGAAGAGGAGAGAGGAGGAGTAGAGAGGAGGAAGAGAGAGGAGGAAGAGAGAGGATAAGGGAGAGGAGGAAGAGAGAAGAAAATGATAGAGGAAGAAGACAGAGGAGGAAGAGAGAGGAGGAAGAGACAAGAAGTGGGGAGAGAAGGAGGAAAAAGGAAAAAGAGAGAGGAGGAAGAGAGAGGAAGAGGAGAGAGGAGGAGAGAGGAGGAAGAGAGAGGAGGAAGATAGAGGAGAAAGAGAGAGGAGGAAGAGAGAGGAGGACGAGAGAGGAGGAACACAGAGGAGGAAGAGAGATAAAGAAGAGAGAGGAAGACGAGAGAGGAGGAATTGAGAGGAGGAAGAGAGAGGAGGAAGAGAGAGGAGGAAGAGAGACGAGGATGAGAGAGGAGCAAGAGTGAGGAGTAAGAGAGAGGAAGAGGAGACAGGAGGCAGAGAGAGGAGGAAGAGAGAGGAAGAGGAGAGAGGAGGAAGAGAGAGGAGGAAGTGAGAGGAGGAAGAGAGAGGAGGAAGAGAGAGGAAGAGGAGAGAGGAGGAAGAGAGAGGAGGAAGAGAGAGGAGGAAGAGAGAGGAGGAAGAGAGGGGAAAAGGAGAGAGTAGGAAGAGAGAGGAGGAAGAGAATGGAGGAAGAGAGATGAGAGGAGAGAGGAGGAAGAGAGAGGAGGAAGAGAGAGGAGGAGAGAAGAGGAAGAGAGAGGAAGAGGAGAGAAGAGAAAGAGAGAGGAGGAAGAGGGAGGAAGAGGAGAGAGGAGGAAGAGAGAAGTGGAAGAGAGAGGAGGAAGATAGAGGTGGAAGACAGAGGAGGAAGAGAGAGGAGGAAGAGAGAGGAAGAGGAGAGAGGAGGAAGAGAGAGGAGGAGGAGAGAGGAGGAAGAGAGACGAGGATGAGAGAGGAGGAAGAGAGAGGAGGAAGATAGAGGAAAAAGAGAGAGGAGGAAGAGAGAGGAGGAACAGAGGAGGAAGACAGATGAGAGGAGAGAGGACGAAGAGAGAGGAGGAAGATAGAAGAGGAGGAGAGAGGAGGAAGAGAAAGGAGCAATAGTGAGGAGGAAGAGAGAGGAAGAGGAGAGAGGAGGAGGAGAGAGGAGGAGGAGAGAGGCGGAAGAGAGAGGAAGAGGAGAGAGAAGGAAGAGAGAGGAGGAGAGAGAGGAGGAAGAGATAGGAGGAAGAGAGAGGAGGAAGAGAGACGAGGATGAGAGAGGAGAAAGAGTGAGGAGGAAGAGAGAGGAAGAGGACAGAAGAGGCAGAGAGAGGAGGAAGAGAGAGGAGGAAGAGAGAGGTGGAAGAAAGTGGAGGACGAGAGAGGAAGAAGAGTGAGGAGGAAGAGAGCGGAGGAAGAGAGAGGAGGAGGAGATAGGAGGAGGAGAAAGGAAGAAGAGAGAGGAGGAAGAGAAAGGAGGAAGAGAGAGGAAGAGGAGAGAGGAGGAAGAGAGAGGAAGAGTAGAGAGGAGGAAGAGAGTGAAGGAAGACAGATGAGGAAAAGAGAGGAGGAAGAGAGATGAGGATGAGAGAGGAGGAAGAGTGAGGAGGAAGAGAGAGGAGGTAGAGAGAGGAGTAAGAGAGAGGAAGAAGAGAGAGGAAGAGGAGAGAGGAGGAATTGAGAGGAGGAAGAGAGAGGAGGAAGAGAGAAAAAGAGGAGAGAGGAGGAAGAGAGAGGAGGAAGAGAGAGGAGGAAGAGAGAGGAAGAGGAGAGAAGAGGAAGAGAGAGGAGGAAGAGAGAGGAAGAGGAGAGAGGGGGAAGAGAGAAGAGGAAGAGAGCGGAGGAAGATAGAGGAGGAAGAGAGAGGAGGAAGAGAGAAAAAGAGGAGAGAGGAGGAAGAGAGAGGAGGAAGAGAGAGGAGGAAGAGAGAGGAAGAGGAGAGAGGAGGAAGAGAGAGATGGAAGAGAGAGGAGGAAGAGAGAGGAGGAAGAGAGAGGAGGAAGAGAGAGGAGGAAGAGAGAGGGGGAAGAGAGAGGAGGAAGAGAGAGAAGGTAGAGAGAGGAGGAAGAGAGGAGGAAAAGGAGAGAGGAGGAAGAGAGAGGAGGAAGAGAGAGGAGGAAGAGAGAGGAGGAAGGGAGAGGAAGAGGAGAGAGGAGGACGAGAGAGGAGGAAGAGAGAGGAGGAAGAGAGAGGATGAAGAGAAAGGAGGATGAGAGAGGAAGAGTAGAGAGGAAGAGGAGAGAGGAGGAGTAGAGACGAAGAAGAGAGAGGAGGAAGAGAGAGGAGGAAGAGACAAGAAGTGGGGAGAGAAGGAGTAAAAAGGAAAAAGAGAGAGGAGGAAGAGAGAGGAAGAGGAGAGGGGAGGAAGAGAGAGGAAGAGGAGAGAGGAGGAATAGAGCACTGGAAGAGAGAGGAGGAAGAGAGAGGAAGAGGAGAGAGGAGGAGAGAGGAGGAAGAGAGAGGAGGAAGAGAGAGGAGAAAGAGGAGGAAGAGAGAGGAAGAGAAGAGAGGAGGAATTGAGAGGAGGAAGAGAGAGGACGAAGAGAGAGCAGGAAGAGAGACGAGGATGAGTGAGGAGCAAGAGTGAGGAGTAAGAGAGAGGAAGAGGAGAGAGGAGGAAGAGAGAGGAGGAAGAGAGAGGAAGAGGAGAGAGGAGGAAGAGAGAGGAAGAAGAGAGAGGAGGAAGAGAGAGGAGGGAGAGAGAGGAAGAGGAGAGAGGAGGAAGAGAGAGGAGGAAGAGAGAGGAAGAGGAGAGAGGAGGAATAGAGCACAGGAAGAGAGACGAGGAAGAGAGAGGAAGAGGAGAGAGGAGGAGAGAGGAGGAAGAGAGAGGAGGAAGAGAGAGGAGAAAGAGAGAGGAGGAAGAGAGAGGAAGAGGAGAGAGGAGGAATAGAGGAGAGGAAGAGAGAGGAGGAAGAGAGAGGAAGAGGAGAGACGAGGAGAGAGGAAGAGAAGAGAGGAGGAAGAGAGAGGAAGAGGAGAGAGGAGGAAGAGAGAGGAGGAAAATAGAGGAGGAAGAGAGATGAGGAGGTGAGAGGAGGAAGAGAGAGGAGGAAGAGAGAGGAGGAAGAGAGACGACGATGAGAGAGGAGCAAGAGTGAGGAGGAAAAGAGAGGAAGTGTAGAGAAGATGAAGAGAGAGGAGGAAGAGAGAGGAGGAAGAGAGAGGAAAAAGAGATAGGAGGAGGAGAGAGGAGGAAGAGAGAGGAGGAAGAGAGAGGAGGAAGAGAGAGGAAGAGGAGAGAGGAGGAAGAGAGAGGAGGAACAGAGAGGCGGAACAGAGAGAAGGAAGAGAGAGGAAGAAGAGAGAGGAGGAAGAGAGAGGAGGAAGAGAATGGAGGAAGAGAGATGAGAGGACAGAGGAGGAAGAGAGAGGAGGAAGAGAGAGGAGGATGAGAGAGGAAGAGGAGAGAGGAGAAAGAGAGAGGAGGAAGAGAGAAGAGGAAGAGAGAGGAGGAGGAGAGAGGAGGAAGAGAGAGGAGCAAGAGTGAGGAGGAAGAGAGAGGAAGAGGAGAGAGGAGGAGGAGAGAGGAGGAAGAGAGTGGCGGAAGAGAGAGAAGGAACTGAGAGGAAAAAGAGAGAGGAGGAAGAGAGAGGAGGAAGAGAAAGGAGGAAGAGAGAGGAGGAGGAGAGAGGAGGAAGAGAGAGGAGCAAAAGTGAGGAGGAAGAGAGAGGAAGAGGAGAGAGGAGGAAGAGAGAGGAGGAAGAGAGAGGAGGAAGAGAGCGGAGGAAGAGAGAGGAGGAGGAGAGAGGAGGAAGAGAGGGGGGAAGAGAGAGGAGGAGGAGAGAGTTAAAAGAGAGAGGAGGAAGAGAGAGGACGAAGAGAGGGGAGGAAGAGAGAGGAGGAAGAGAGATGAGAGGAGAGAGGAGGAAGAGAGAGGAGGAAGAGAGAGGAGGAGGAGAGAGGAGGAAGAGAGAGGAGCAAGAGTGAGGAGGATGAGCGAGAAAGAGGAGAGAGGAGGAGGAGAGAGGAGGAAGAGAGAGGAGAAAGAGAGAGGAAGAGGAGAAAGGAGGAAGAGAGAGGAGGAAGAGAGAGGAAAAGGAGAGAGGAGGAAGAGAGAGGAGGAAGAGAGAGGCGGAACAGAGAGAAGGAAGAGAGACGAGGATGAGAGAGGAGCAAGAGTGAGGAGCAAGGGAGAGGAAGAGGATAGAGGAGGAAGAGAGAGGAGGAAGAGAGAGGAGGAAGAGACAAGAAGTGGGGAGAGAAGGAGGAAAAAGGAAAAAGAGAGAGGAGGAAGAGAGAGGAAGAGGAGAGAGGAGGAGAGAGGAGGAAGAGAGAGGAGGAAGAGAGAGGAGAAAGAGAGAGGAGGAAGAGAGAGGAGGACGAGAGAGGAGGAACACAGAGGAGGAAGAGAGATAAGAAGAGAGAGGAAGACGAGAGAGGAGGAATTGAGAAGAGGAAGAGAGAGGAGGAAGAGAGAGGAGGAAGAGAGACGAGGATGAGAGAGGAGCAAGAGTGAGGAGTAAGAGAGAGGAAGAGGAGAGAGGAGGAAGAGAGAGTAGGAAGAGAGAGGAAGAGGAGAGAGGAGGAAGAGAGAGGAGGAAGAGAGAGGAGGAAGAGAGACGAGGAAGAGAGAGGAAGAGGAGAGAGGAGGAAGAGAGAGGAGGAAGAGAGAGGAGGAAGAGAGAGGAGGAAGAGAGAGGAAGAGGAGAGAGGAAGAGGAGAGTGCAGGAAGAGAGAGGAGGAAGAGAGAGGAGGAAGATAGAGGAAAAAGAGAGAGGAGGAAGAGAGAGGAGGAACAGAGGAGGAAGAGAGATGAAAGGAGAGAGGACGAAGAGAGAGGAGGAAGAGAGGGGAGGAGGAGAGAGGAGGAAGAGAGAGTAGCAAGAGTGAGGAGGAAGAGAGAGGAAGAGGAGAGAGGAGGAGGAGAGAGGAGGAAGAGAGAGGCGGAAGAGAGAGGAAGAGGAGAGAGAAGGAAGAGAGAGGAGGAAGAGAGATGAAGAGGACAGAAGAGGAAGAGAGAGGAGAGAGAGAGAGCAAGAGGAGAGAAGAGGAAGAGAGAGGAGGAGGAGAGAGGAGAAAGAGATAGGAGGAAGAGAGAGAAGGAAGAGAGACGAGGATGAGAGAGGAGCAAGAGTGAGGAGGAAGAGAGAGGAAGAGGACAGAAGAGGCAGAGAGAGGAGGAAGAGAGAGGAGGAAGAGAGAGGTGGAAGAAAGTGGAGGAAGAGAGAGGAAGAAGAGTGAGGAGGAAGAGAGAGGAGGAAGAGAGAGGAGGAGGAGAGAGGAGGAGGAGAAAGGAAGAAGAGAGAGGAGGAAGAGAAAGGAGGAAGAGAGAGGAAGAGGAGAGAGGAGGAAGAGAGAGGAAGAGTAGAGAGGAGGAAGAGAGTGAAGGAAGAGAGATGAGGAAAAGAGAGGAGGAAGAGAGATGAGGATGAGAAATGAGGAAGAGTGAAGAGGAAGAGAGAGGAGGTAGAGAGAGCAGTAAGAGAGAGGAAGAAGAGAGAGGAAGAGGAGAGAGGAGGAATTGAGAGGAGGAAGAGAGAGGAGGAAGAGAGAGGAGGAAGATTGAGGATTAAGAGAGAGGAAGAGGAGAGAGGAGGAAGAGAGAGGAAGAAGAGAGAGGAGGAAGAGAGAGGAGGAAGAGAGAGGAAGAGGAGAGAAGAGGAAGAGAGAGGAGGAAGAGAGAGGAAGAGGAGAGAGGAGGAAGAGAGAAGAGGAAGAGAGCGGAGGAAGATAGAGGAGGAAGAGAGAGGAGGAAGAGAGAAAAAGAGGAGAGAGGAGGAAGAGAGAGGAGGAAGAGAGAGGAGGAAGAGAGAGGAAGAGGAGAGAGGAGGAAGAGAGAGATGGAAGAGAGAGGAGGAAGAGAGAGGAAGAAGAGAGAGGAGGAAGAGAGAGGAAGAGGAGAGAGGAGGAAGAAAGAGGAGGAGACAGGAGGAAGAGAGAGGAGGAAAATAGAGGAGGAAGAGAGATGAGGAGGATAGAGGAGGAAGAGAGAGGAGGAAGAGAGAGGAGGAAGAGAGACGAGGAAGAGAGAGGAGGAAGAGAGAGGAAGAGGAGAGAGGAGGAAGAGAGAGGAGGAACAGAGAGGCGGAACAGAGAGAAGGAAGAGAGAGGAAGAAGAGAGAGGAGGAAGAGAGAGGAGGAAGTGAATGGGGGAAGAGAGATGAGAGGACAGAGGAGGAAGAGAGAGGAGGAAGAGAGAGGAGGATGAGAGAGGAAGAGGAGAGAGGAGGAAGAGAGAGGAGGAAGAGAGAGGAGGAAGAGAGAGGAGGAAGAGAGAGGAAGAGGAGAGAGGAGGAGGAGAGAGGAGGAAGAGAGAGGCGGAAGAGAGAGAAGGAACTGAGAGGAAAAAGAGAGAGGAGGAAGAGAGGGGAGGAAGAGAGAGGAGGAAGAGAGAGGAGGAGGAGAGAGGAGGAAGAGAGAGGAGGAAGAGAGAGGAGGATGAGAGAGAAAGAGGAGAGAGGAGGAAGAGAGAGGAGGAAGAGAATGTAGGAAGAGAGATTAGAGGAGAGAGGAGGAAGAGAGAGGAGGAAGAGAGAGGAGGAAGAGAGAGGAAGAGGAGAGAGGAGGAAGAGAGAGGAGGAGGAGACAGGAGGAAGAGAGAGGAGGAAAATAGAGGAGGAAAATAGAGGAGGAAGAGAGATGAGGAGGATAGAGGAGGAAGAGAGAGGAGGAAGAGAGAGGAGGAAGAGAGACGAGGATGAGAGAGGAGCAAGAGTGAGGAGGAAAAGGGAGGAAGTGTAGAGAAGATGAAGAGAGAGGAGGAAGAGAGAGGAGGAAGAGAGAGGAGGTAGAGAGAGGAGGAAGAGGGAGGAAGAAGAGAAAGGAGGAAGAGAGAGGAGGAAGAGAGAGGATAAAGAGAGAGGAGGAGGAGAGAGGAGGAAGAGAGAGGAGGAAGAGAGAGGAAGAGGAGAGAGGAGGAAGAGAGAGGAGGAAGAGAGAGGAGGAAGAGAGAGGAAAAAGAGAGAGGAGGACGAGAGAGGAGGAAGAGAGAGGAGCAAGAGTGAGGAGGAAGAGAGAGGAAGAGGAGAGAGGAGGAGGAGAGAGGAGGAAGAGAGAGGCGGAAGAGAGAGAAGGAAGTGAGAGGAAAAAGAGAGAGGAGGAAGAGAGAGGAGGAAAAGAGAGGAGGAAGAGAGAGGTCGAAGAAAGAGGAGGAAGAGAGAGGAGGAAGAGAGAGGAAGAGGAGACAGGAGGAGGATTGAGGAGGAGGAGAGAGGAGGAGGAGAGAGGAGGAAGAGAGATTAGGAAGAGAGAGGAGGAAGAGAGAGGAGGAAGAGAGAGGAAGAAGAGAGAGGAGGAAGAGAGAAGAGGAAGAGAGAGGAGGATGAGAGAGGAAGAGGAGAGAGGAGGTAGAGAGAGGAGGAAAAGAGAGGAGGAAAGAGGTCACGAGGAGAGAGGAGGTAGAGAGAGGAGGAAGAGAGTGGAAGAAGAGAGAAGAAGAAGAGTGAGGACGAAGAGAGAGGAGGAAGAGAGTAAAGGAAGAGAGAGGAGGAAGAGAGTGGAGGAAGAGAGAAGAACAGGAGTGAGGACGAAGAGAGAGGAGGAAGAGAGTGAAGGAAGAGAGAGGAGGAAGAGAGAGGAGGAAGAGAGAGGAGGAAGAGAGAGGAGGAAGAGAGAGATACAGGAGAGAGGAGGAAGAGAGAGGAGGAAGAGAGAGGAGGAAGAGAGAGGAAGAGAGGAGGAAGAGAGAGGCGGAAGAGAGAGGAGGACGAGAGAGGAAGAGAAGAGAGGAGGAAGAGAGAGGAGGAAGAGAGATGAGGAGGAGAGAGGAGGAAGAGAGAGGAGGAAGAGAGAGGAGGAGAGAGATTAGGAAGAGAGAGGAGGACGAGAGAGGAAGAGGAGAGAGGATGAAGAGAGAGGAGCAAGAGATAGGAGGGAAGAGAGAGGACGAAGAGAGAGGACGAAGAGAGAGGAGGAAGAGAGAGGAGGAAGAGTGATGAGGAGGAGTGAGGAGGAAGAGAGAGGAGGAAGAGAGAGGAGGAAGAGAGAGTAGGAAGAGAGAGGAGGAAGAGAGAAGAAGAGGAGTGAGGACGAAGATAGAGGAGGAAGAGAGTGAAGGAAGTGAGAGGAGGAAGACAGAGGAGGAAGAGAGAGGAGGAAGAGAGAGGAGGAAGAGAGAGGAGGAAGAGAGATGAGGAAGAGAGAGGAGGAAGAGAGAGGAGGAAGAGAGAGGAAGAGGAGAGAGGAGGAAGAGAGAGGAGTAAGAGAGAGGAGGAAGAGAGAGGAAGAGGAGAGAGGAGGAAGAGAGAGGAGGACGAGAGAGGAAGAGGAGAGAGGAGGAAGAGAGAGGAGGAATAGAGAGGAGGAAGAGAGAGGAGTATGAGATAGGAGGAAGAGAGGGGAAGAAGATAGAGGACGAAGAGAGATGAGGAAGAGAGAGGAGGAAGAGAGAGGAGGAAAAGTGAGGAAGAGGACAGAGGAGGAAGAGAGAGGAAGAGGAGAGAGAACGAAGAGAGAGGAGGAAGAGAGAAGAGGAAGAGAGAGGAGGAAGAGAAATGAGGAAGAGAGAGGAGGAAGAGAGAGGAGGAAGAGAGAGGAAAAAGAGAGAGGAGGAAGAGACAGGAGGAAGAGAGAGGAAGAGGAGAGGGGAGGAGGAGAGAGAAGGAAGAGAGAGGAGGAAGAAAGAGGAGGAAGAGAGAGGAGCAAGGGAGAGGAGGAAGAGAGAGGAAGAGGAGAGAGAGGAGGAAAAGAGAGGAGGAAGAGAGAGGATGAGGAGAGAGGAGGAAGACAGAGTGTTATAGACTACCTTACCAAAATGATGCAAGTTAGGACAAATTAAATTTCAATTATTTATTTTAGTAAGTGGCAATAAGCAAAACAGTGCTGGGTGGCCAGGGAGTCCCTGCTCCGCCAACGGCGCGCACTCACTTCCCGAGGTTCTGTCTTTTTTATATCCTCCGCTTTCCGTTATTGGGTCTCTCTGAGAGTTGTACCCTGCATCTGCGCACTTTGCAGCTAGGGGGTCGCTCCAGCCGGGTCTTCCTCACGTCACCAACACTTCGTATTTCCTGCTTTCCTGAGAGTGGCTCACAAAGCTTTTGTTTATACTTTACAGAATATAGACACTACCCCTTTTTTTTTCCCTTCTTCTCCCCTTTGTCTTTTTCCCCTTTGTCCTTCTTCCCTTTCTCCCTCTTTTCAGTCTTTTGCACAGTAGGAGTCCTTGCTTCAGCATTTCAACTTAGATAAGCACTTATAATCAGTTAGTCGTTACACAGTGTAATAGTTAAGATTAAGCTTAGGCCTACATAGTTTATGGAATAACATGTCACGAGCTCCCAGTATCTTTAATGGAATTTGATGAACAAACAGTTTACTGTCTATCACAATCCCTCCTTTTTTTTTTATCATTGTGTTTATCAAATCGTTGTAATTCTTGTTGACTTAACAGGAGAGTTTTTTTCAATTTAAAGTTGTCATCTAATTGGTCGTTTTTGGTTTTAATGAGTATTGGACGGGTGACAGACATTAGATATGTTATCCGTTGCATCATTTTCCAAGTTATGACATATAATATTATTGACAAAGTCAAACTGATTAATATCAAGAGAACCACAATGGGGTGACACAACTTATTCAAGATGTCTGTAGCAGTAGGTGACCATTTAAAAAGGGTGTTCCACCAGTTATGTTCTGCATTCTTTTTTGCTCTTTTCAAGACTCGTTGTATTTCTTCCACATTGTGATGAACAGTTATTAGAGTTTTCTGTCCATTTTCTTTAACTTTCTTTAAAATTCTAACTAAGTTTTTGTGTTGAAGTAACTGCTTAACCAAAGTGAGATTCATTCCAATGGGTGTAGGTTGTAGATTATGTATTAACGTATAATTGGATTGCAGGAGTTGGTGGGACATGACCGGGGTTAAATAGGAAAAGTTACATCCGATTATCTTTGTGAAATTGTAAACACAGAGATTTGAATAATTTTTAGTCTCTATTATGACTTTGTTTATGGTTAAGAATTCACAAACCGTCCTCAAACATACACAACCTTTGTCAATATATATAAGTATTGTTTTAGGATTTTCATTGGGATGGATCTCAAAGTGACAAATATTTTGTTCGGTATCTAAACAAATATCTTGTGTCTCAATTGCATTGTCTTCACAAATGAATCCTTGTTGTTCCCGTACAATGCAAGACTCTAGATTGACAGTTTGCCATTTTTCGTTTACCTTTTGGGCCCATACTCTATGCTCAGAAGGATAGAGTATGGTCTCGTTGTGATTTAGCCTTAATGCAATGACAGGATAAATTTGGTATATGGTGGTATTGTAAATAGTGAGTATAAAGGTAGTAGTTGTGTTTGTGATGGGGTTATAGGTAAAGTTTACCAGGTTCCACCAGGATTGGAGTTTCTTTTCAAAATTAGTAGCACTGTTCTAAATTATTCTCCGAATTTCAGTAGGAAGAATACCTTCTTCACCTTCTCTTATAATTGAGGTAGTTATTGACTGCATCCATATTTGAGCCTGGATGCAGTTGAGAGTTAAAGATAGGTTATTTTGGAGCACACTGAGTGCATCTGTAATCAATTCATGATTCTTTATATTTATCTTTTCCCCTTTTGGTAATATATTTGACAACAGTCACTGGTTAGCCTCTAAAGCCAATAAGGAAGATCGTAAAGGTTGTTGTATACTAGTTAACTTACTAATTGAGGTAGTCAATTTGTTCATTATCACCTCCGAATCAATATTATTTAAAACTCTCAATCCTGTTCCCAAAGCACCGGTTAAGTTTCTCTGCGTTCTTTTCGTGTGAGGAGTTTGTTTTTGTAGCTAGGTTGTCCATCCCTCGTAAGAAGTCTTTAGGAAAGGTGAGTAGGTTGGTTGAATATTTGAAACATTATTTTGCATCAGTAATTCGAATTGTTTGAGAGACCATGTCGGGTTAAACAGTATTTGTTGTTGACCTGTATTTCTAATTGTATATGGTCTAATTTCAAAGATTCTTGGGTCAAGTACGACTGTTGGTTGTGTTGGAATAGTATGAGTAGTTTGAGTAGTCTCTTTGGGAGCGTGGGTTGTGGTTGTTGTAGTTTCCTCCTGTATGTTTAATGTAAATCGGAAAGATATAACTTGATTCCTTGACTTGGTCTCTTCCAAACAAACTATGGACACTGGTTGGGTTGCAGTAAATGCATACCAACAGGTCTTTGACTCACAATGGGTTTGAGTTATTTTAGATTCCGTTTTGTCTCTGATAACGATTTGAGTAAAAGGGGGTTGACAGACGGTTTGAATTAAAGGGTGTCGACTTATTATCACATTTACATTGAACACTCTGCAGCCTATCTGTATCTCATCTCCTTTTTTAGCTGTCTAGGTATGGGATGAATTCTCCCATTTATATGTTTGGAGTGTTAGGTTATTGCTTAGTATGGTAGTTGTTAACTCTGTACCATACAAATCTGCATCCATACTTCCTGTATGTCCATAATAAGTGTCTGTCCAAGGTCATATAATTTGGTTTGTTATGGTATGTTCAAAAGGTTGGTGGGATTGGTTAGTCATTTTAGCCCATCCTGGTAGTGTATTCATTGTAGCTAATACACCTAGCCAGACTATCCAATAGTTCCAATAGAAAGTTGGTAGGATTCTATAGATTTGCATATTTTTTCTTAGTTTCTTTTGTATCAAGATGTTTGGCACTCTCGTTTGGCTCTTTTCCCTCAGAGGTCCTTTTTTCTTCAGAGTAGGGCAGTAAAGTTTTCCTCACTGTGGTACGTCTCTGTCTCCTCTGCCTACTCTGTTGTTTAGAGCAGTAGGGTGTTTCATCTTCTCGGCAGCAGCCGTATTCTTCAGGGGTACGTTTGCCTCTACTCTGGGACACATAGGTCTCCCAGTTTTTAACTTTGACCTCAGGTTCACGACAGGGGACCCAGGGGATCTGTTTTCTATAGATCACCCTTAGGATCTGAGGGTGATCTTCAGTAGGTCAATTAGGGTGAGTGCACTCTCTTTTGGGATTTATCCTTTTAGTAAATATTTTCCCGTTTTTACTCCAATTTTTTTTTTTTTTTTTTTTTTTTTTAAGGTCTGATTAGTTAATCTCCGTTCTCATTGATAACACTGATTATAACTAGACCGGAGATTTGTTCCATGTGTATTATGAATCTCCCAACTTTCTTTACATACATTATACTTTATGCATATAAAAGGAAAATAAATATAAGTTTCAATTGGACAAAATATTAGGGTCTCATTCATTGAGTCCTTCGTAGGTTCTTATCTCACAATGTGTAGAGAGTTTTTTCAGGTTTTTCGAAGGGTGACTCATAGATCCCCAGGAGGGCTGGTCACTTTCCAGGTCGGATCCTGTATAGGTCCTTTTACTCGGCTTGCGTGTGTCTATCCCTTCTCAGCAGTCTGAACAGTAGTTTCTGTAGTGATAAGAGTAACATAGGGTCCCTCCCAACGGGGGGTCAAAGAAGATTCTTTCCATGATTTGATTAGTACTTTATGTCCTGGTTGGATCTGATGCATGGCCACATCCAATGGAGGCCTTTGTACTACCATCCCCCGGGCCTGCAGTTGTTTTCTCCTTGCCATTAGCTGTATCAGGTAGGATTTTATCTTTAAGTCTTCAAGTTGGGGGTGATCCGGTGGCATTTCTAAATCATAGGGTATCTCATATAGCATTTCAAAGGGAGAAATGCCTACATCAGTTCGGGGCTGAGTTCTGATATTTAACAAAGTTAAAGGGAGACACTTTATCCATGACATTTTGGTTTCTAACATTAGTTTGGTAAGTTGTTTTTTTATTTCTTCATTCATACGTTCAACTTTCCCTGAGCTCTGCGGGTGCCACGGAGTGTGGTATTGCCACTGGGTACCCAGAACAGCCAAAGTCTTTTTGGCTATTCTGGATACAAAGTGTGGACCCCTATCTGAGTCTATTGCTTCTATTGTTCCATACCGAGGTATAATTTCTTCAAGTAATATCCTTGTTACTGTGTGACCTGTGGCTCGGGCTGTGGGAAAGGTTTCTACAAATTGGGTTAAATGATCTATAATTACTAGTAAGTATTTATACCTCCCCACCTTTGGTAATTCAGTAAAGTCTATTTGTATTCTTGCAAAAGGTCTATGAGCCAATTCTCACCCCCCATATACTCGTTTTCTTATTTGATGTTTATTTACTTTTTGACAAACGAGACATTCTCCTGTCACTCGTTTGGCTATATCATATATTCCAATGCACATGTATTTAGATGCAAATTGATCCACTAATGCCTGAGTTCCCCAATGAGTGTTTTTATGGAATTGTTGCATTATCTTGGTAGCTATGGGTTTTGGGAGAACTTCTCGGCCGTCTGGGAGTTCCCATTTTCCATTAGCTTTCTGTTTAATCCCCATTTGATTTAATTTTGCTTGTTCTTGAACAGTAAAACTTAAAAGTTCATAGGATTTTCCATGAAAAAAGCACCACTTAAACCCTGGTCTTTCACATATATATTTTATGTCGTCTACTCTGAATTCTTTCCAGCAACCATAACAGGGGAGGTAATTATCTCCACAATTAACACACCGCTTTCTGTCCTCTATCGGATCATCCAAGTGCAGTGCTAGTAGCGCTGCTCTCTTTGCCTTTTGATCAGCAAGGTTATTCCCCCGTACTAAAGGATTTAGCCCCCTTTGGTGTTCCTTTAAGTGTACTACCGCAATTTCGCTGGGTTCTCGTATAGCTTGTAAAATTTGTGATATTAACTCCTGGTGTACTAGGCCCTTCCCCCGAGAATTGATTAGGCCTCTTTCTTCCCATATTTTCCCAAAGGTATGTACTACTCCGAAGGCATATCTAGAATCGGTGTATATAGTTCCCACTTTTCCATTTAATAATTGTAAAGTCTTTAATACTGCATATAATTCACATGTCTGTGCTGACCAGCTGGGATTCAAGGGTCCTGATTCTATCACCTTAAAAGTTTTGCCATCAATTATGGCATACCCCGATTTTCTTTTTCCTTCTACCATTCGAGAGGATCCATCTACAAATAATTTTTCTCCTTTTCCTAATTCCTCTTCTTCCAAATCTGGTCTTATCTTAGTCTGCTCCTCGATGTTACGGAGGCAATCATGAAAAAGATCTTGATTAGGTTCTCCATACAAAAATTGAGCTGGATTTTGTAACGATGTTGTTTCAAGGGTCAGGTAGGGGGATGTAATAAGGATTGCCTCATATTTTATCAGTCTAGTATCGGTTATCCATTTTTCTGCTTTTTGCTGTAACACACCTCTGATATTATGGGGTGATAGTACCTTTAACTCACTGCCAAAAGTTATTTTATGCGCTTCCTCAATTAACAAAGAGGCTGCCACCACAACTTGTAGACACGTAGGTCATCCCCGACTTACGGGGTCCAGTAATTTTGAAATATATGCTACTGGTTTCTTTTTTCCTGCCCATTCCTGGGCTAATACTCCAAATGCAGTTCCTTCCTCTGTGTTGACAAATAAGAAAAATGGTCTTTTTAGGTCGGGCAAGCTCAGAACAGGAGCATTTACTAATTCAGTTTTTAGTTCTTTTAACCGTTGATCATCTTCTTGAGTCCATTTTAAGAATCCATTTTTAGTTATTTTGGTGTATAAAAACTTTACCTTTCCATTATACCCTTCAATCCACTGCCTACAATATCCAAATAGCCCTAATAGCTGCCGGACTTGTTTCTTAGTTTTTGGACTTGGTAGGGAAAGTATCCCTTTAACTCTTTCCGGATCCAATTTCTTAGTTCCTTGGCTTAATCGATGCCCTAGGTATTTAACTTCCTTTTTAACAAATTGCAATTTGGATTTTGACACCTTCAGTCCCTTTAAGCTCAGGAAATTTAACAATTTGATGCTTTCTTCCCGAACCCTTTCTTCATCCTCTCTTGCTATTAAAAGATCATCTATATACTGAACTAGGGTAAGGGTATCTCCTATCTGGTAATCCTGTAAAATTTGTTCTAAAGCTTGCCCAAACAGGTTTGGGGATTCAGTGAAACCTTGGGGTAGGACTGTCCACCGGAGTTGAGTTTTCCTGTGGGTATCTGGGTCTTCCCACTCAAAAGTAAAATAGTTTCTGCATTCCTCTTTTAGGGGGTATGCTCAGAAAGCATCCTTCAAGTCTATTACATTGTACCACCGGTCGTTCGGGCCTAATTGACTTAAGAGAGTGTGTGGGTTAGCTACTACGGGGAATCTAGTTACAGTCCTTTTGTTAATTTCCCTTAGGTCATGGACTAATCTATACCCCCCATCTGCCTTCTTGACAGGTAAAATGGGAGTATTAAAAGGGGACATGCAGGGTTCCAATAATCCCTGCTTTATTAATCTCTGAATTTCTGGTTTTAATCCTTGCCTTCCCTCCAGAGGTATGGGATATTGCTTAATCCTCACCGGTACCTCAGGATCCCGGATGGTTATCATAAAAGGTTCAACATTCAATTTTCCCACCGTATCTGGAGTGTACCATACTTCAGGGTTGATTTTAGTCTCATCTTCAACCCGTAGGGGGCATAGTTTGATTTCAAGTTTGTGTTCTGTTACTTCCAAACTAATTCCTAATTCAATCATTAGATCTCTCCCCAGTAGGTTATAATCTGCCTCAGGCACTAACAACAAGGATCCAACCCCACTTTAGAATCTGTTTCAAGGAGTACATCTTTAATTACCGGTACTCCGAATGGTTCTCCTTTCGCCCCAACTACTTGTACTTTTTCTGATGAAATCTTATACCCTTGGGGCAATGATTGAACGGTAGATCTCTCCGTTCCTGAATCTACTAAAATTTCTATCTCCTGTTGCCGAGGACCTACTTTTAACTTTATCAAGGGCTCAGTTCGTTCTCGGGTCCCCAGCAAATAGAGCCCCTGACACCCCTAATCTTCTTTAAACATTCTCTCATCCATCATTCTCTTTCTGCAGCTCTTCTTTGTGTGACCTTTTCTTCCGTAATAAAAGCAGACAATACTCCCTTTCTCTCTCTCCGGTTCCTTTGATCTATAGCCTGTTCTTTGACTTTCCTGTTTTCTCCCAGCACCGTTCATTTTCTGTCCTTCCCTTATCGCAGCTACCATCATTCTGGTATGTTTTTTTTGAGTCTCGTCCTCCCTTCGGACATAGACTTTCTGTGTTTCCCTCAGTAATTCATCCAATCCCCGATCCTGCCAATCTTCTATTTTTTCTAGCTTCTTTCTAATATCTGTCCATGCTTTTGCCACAAATTGTGTTTTTAACAATGCTTGTTCCACTGGGGTATTAGGATCCAGTCCTGAGTAAAGCTGAAGATTTTTTCTCAGTCTCTCTAACCACTCAGTAGGGGTTTCATCCTTTTTCTGATGTTCACTAAAAGCTTTGTTTATATTTTGTCCTCTAGGGACTGATTCTCTTATACCCTGGATTACAATTGTCCTCAGGTCTTGCATATGACCTCTATCAATTTCATTTTGATTATTCCAATTAGGTCGATTTAGAGGCCATTTTACGTCTGCTGCCGGACCCTGCTGATGCTGTTGGTCCCAAATTCTCATTCCTGCTCTCCTGATCATGTCCCTTTCTTCGACAGTGAATAGTATAGCCATTATGGCTTGTATTTCATCTCAGGTATAGATGTTTGGTCCTAAAAACTGATCCACCCGCTCCGCCACACTTAAGGGATCCTCCAATAGATTCCCCATCTCTTTCTTAAATTCTCTGACGTCCCCTGAATTAAGAGGGACGGTCACATATCCCATGCCAGGCTGGGGTTCTCCCATCGCAACCTCCCTTAGGGGGTACAAGCTACTGTCACCCCACCTCATTCTAGTTTGACTACGGGTTATTCGTCTTGGTTCTTTCGGGGATTCAGGTGGGGAATCTGAATTCTCTGGGTCCTCCGGCGCAGTCGGAGGAGGTGAAGGCGCCGGAGGTGGGGGTGGAGGTATGTAAGGAGGAGGAGAGGTGGGAGGTTCGTCCTCATCACGTACCTTCTTTTTCTTAACTTTTTCTTTTAAAGGATATAGATTTATTCGGGTATCTGATGCTATCCATACCTGTGCATATTCACTCTCCTGCAAATTAAAGGGTTCCCTTGAGTTGACATAAATGTTTAGGGCTTGGCAAACCCACTCTTCAAAGGACCTAAAAACAGGCCAATAGAGATGGTCGCCTCTGATTTGTTTCCCTCCCCAATCTTCCATACAATAATAAATCATTTTTGCTTTGTCCTTACCCCGCCTAGAGGGGTAATCTTCCCAATGGTTTAACATCAAGCCTAAAGGGCTGTCTGGTGGTATTTGGGGGCACCTCACCTTGGGTACCAAATCACCCATGGGATCAGAAAGCTTGCTCTTCTTCTGTCCCATCTTCCGGAGCGCCTTCACAGACTCACACAATTCGTTTTCCCCCTTTTCGTGACCCAGTCCCTCGCGGGATATGGGAACTGCACTACCGAGGGGTCCGCACTCGCTTCGCCCTGCTGGGCGTCTCACACACCATGCTCCGGGAAACCCAACCCCAACCGAACGGATAACCGGCCTATACTCACGCAACCCTGCGTCTTCGTCCGGGGCTTCGTGCACAAAGATTACGGGGTTACCGGTATTTCTTTTGCTTGTTGCCGATTTTTGGAGTTCGTCGGTAGAGGGCGTGATGTGATAGCACTCAGCCGGGGCCGCTGAACTCAGCGGGGCGCGCCTCCCCGTATGGGGCTTGACACCAGATCGCCTCTATCCGAGTCACGGCACCAAATTTGTTATAGACTACCTTACCAAAATGATGCAACTTAGGACAAATTAAATTTCAATTATTTGTTTTAGCAAGCGGCAATAAGCAAAACAGCGCTGGGCGGTCGGGGAGTCCCTGCTCCACCAACGGCGCGCACTCACTTCCCGAGGGTCTGTCTTTTTTATATCCTCCGCTTTCCGTTATTGGGTCTCTCTGAGAGGTGTACCCTGCATCTGCGCACTTTGCAGCTAGGGGGTCGCTCCAGCCGGGTCTTCCTCACGTCACCAACACTTCGTATTTCCTGCTTTCCTGAGAGTGGCTCACAAAGCTTTTGTTTATACTTTACAGAATATAGACACTACCCCTATATTTTTTCCTTCTTCTCCCCTTTGTCTTTTTCCCCTTTGTCCTTCTTCCCTTTCTCCCTCTTTTCAGTCTTTTGCACAGTAGGAGTCCTTGCTTCAGCATTTCAACTTAGATAAGCACTTATAATCAGTTAGTCGTTACACAGTGTAATAGTTAAGATTAAGCATAGGCCTACATAGTTTATGGAATAACATGTCACGAGCTCCCAGTATCTTTAATGGAATTTGAGGAACAAACAGTTTACTGTCTATCACAGAGGACGAAGGAAGAGGACGAAGAGAGAAGAAGAGGAATGAGAACGAAGAGAGAGGAGGAAGAGAGTGGAGGAAGAGAGAGGAGGAAGAGAGAGGAGGAAGAGAGAGGAGGAAGAGAGAGGAAGAGGAGAGAGGAGGAAGAGAGAGGAGGAAGAGAGAGGCAGAAGAGAGAGGAGGAAGAGAGTGGAAGAAGAGAGAGGAGGAAGAGAGAGGAGGAAGAGAGAGGAGGAAGAGAGAGGAGGAGGAGAGAGGAGGAGGAGAGAGGAGGAAGACAGAGGAGGAAGAGAGAGGAAGAGGAGAGTGGAGGAAGAGAGAGGAGGAAGAGAGAGGAGGAAGAGAGAGGAAGAGGAGAGATGAGGAAGAGAGAGGAGGAAGAGAGAGGAGGAAGAGAGAGGAGGAAGAGAGAGGAAGAGGAGAGAGGAGGAAGAGAGAGGAGGAAGAGAGATAGGAGGAGAGAGGAGGAAGAGTGAGGAGGAAGAGAGAGGAGGAAAAGAGAGGAAGAGGAGAGAGGAGGAAGAGAGAGGATGAAGAGAGAGAAGGAAGAGAGAGGAAGAGGAGAGAGGAGTAATAGAGAGGAGGAAGAGAGAGGAAGAGGAGAAAGGAGGAAGAGAGAGGAGGAGATGAGATGAGGAAGAGAGAGGAGGAGGAGAGAGGAAGAAGAGAGAGGAGGAAGAGAGAGGAGGAAGAGAGATGAAAAGGAGAGAGGAGGAAGAGAGAGGAGGAAGAGAGAGGAGGAAGAGAGAGGAGGAAGAGAGAGGAGCAAGAGAGAGGAGGAAGAGATGGGAAGAGGAGAGAGGAGGAAGAGAGAGGAGGAAGAGAGAGGAGGAAGAAAGAGGAGGAAGAGAGATGAGGAAGAGAGAGGAGGAAGAGAGAGGAGAAGGAAAGAGGAGGAGGAGAGAGGAGGAAGAGAGAGGCGGAAGAGAGAGGAGGAAGAGAGATGAAAAGGAGAGAGGAGGAAGAGAGAGGAGGAAGAGAGAGGAAGAGGAGAGAGGAGGAAGAGAGAGGAGGAAGAGAGATAGGAGGAGAGAGGAGGAAGAGTGAGGAGGAAGAGAGAGGAGGAAAAGAGAGGAAGAGGAGAGAGGAGGAAGAGAGAGGAGGAAGAGAGATAGGAGGAGAGAGGAGGAAGAGAGAGGAGGAAGAGAGAGGATGAAGAGAGAGAAGGAAGAGAGAGGAAGAGGAGAGAGGAGTAACAGAGAGGAGGAAGAGAGAGGAAGAGGAGAAAGGAGGAGGAGAGTGGAGGAGATGAGATGAGGAAGAGAGAGGAGGAGGAGAGAGGAAGAAGAGAGAGGAGGGAGAGAGAGGAGGAAGAGAGAGGAGGAAGAGAGAGGAGGAAGAGAGATGAAAAGGAGAGAGGAGGAAGAGAGAGGAGGAAGAGAGAGGAAGAGGAGAGAGGAGGAAGAGAGAGGAGGAAGAGAGATGAGGAAGAGAGAGGAGGAGGAGAGAGGAGGAAGAGAGAGACGGAAGAGAGAGGAGGAAGAGAGAGAAAGAAGAGAGAGGAGGAGGAGAGAGGAGGAAGAGAGAGGAGGAGAGAGAGGAGGAGAGAGAGGAAGAGGATAGAGGAAGAGTAGAGAGGAGGAAGAGAGAGGTGGAAGAGAGAGGAGGAAGTGAGAGGAAGAAGATAGAGGAAGAGGATTGAGGAGGAGGAGATAGGAGGAAGAAAGAGGCGGAAGAGAGAGGAGGAAGAGAGAGGAGCAAGAGAGAGGAGGAAGAGATAGGAAGAGGAGAGAGGAGGAAGAGAGAGAAGGAAGAGTGAGGAGGAATAAAGAGGAGGAAGAGAGATGAGGAAGAGAGAGGAGGAAGAGAGAGGAGAAAGAGAGAGGAAGAAGCGAGAGGAGGAAGAGAGAGGAGGGAGAGAGAGGAAGAGGAGAGAGGAGGAAGAGAGAGGAGGAGGAGACAGGAGGAAGAGAGAGGAGAAAGAGAGAGGAGTAAGAGAGTGGAGGAAGAGAGAGGTAGAGGAGAAAGTAGGAAGAGAGAGGAGGAGATGAGATGAGGAAGAGAGAGGAGGAGGAGAAAGGAGGAAGAGAGAGGAGGAGATGAGATGAGGAAGAGAGAGGAGGAAGAGAGAGGAAGAAGGGAGAGGAGGAAGAGAGAGGAGGAAGAGAGAGGAAGAGGAGAGAGGAGGAAGAGAGAGGAGGAAAAGAGAGGAGGAAGAGAGAGGAAGAGCAGAAAGGAGGAAGAGAGAGGAGGAAGAGATAAGACGAAGAGATAGGAGGAAGAGAGAGGAGGAAGAGAGAGGAAGAGCAGACAGGTGGAATAGAGAGGAGGAAGAGAGAGAGGAAGAGAGATGAGGAGGAGAGAGTAGGAAGAGAGAGGAGGAAGAGAGTGGAGGAAGAGACAGGAGGAAGAGAGAGGAGGAAGACAGACGACGATGAGGGAGGAGCAAGAGAGAGGAGGAAGAGTGAGGAGGAAGAGAGAGGAGGAAAAGAGAGGAAGACGAGAGAGGAGGAAGAGAGAGGAGGAAGAGAGATACGAGGAGAGAGGAGGAAGAGGGAGGAGGAAGAGAGTGATGAAGAGAGAGAAGGAAGAGAGAGGAAGAGGAGAGAGGAGTAAGAGAGAGGAGGAAGAGAGAGGAAGAGGAGAAAGGAGGAAGAGAGACGAGGAGATGAGATGAGGAAGAGAGATGAAAAGGAGAGAGGAGGAAGAGAGAGGAGGTAGTGAGAGCAGGAAGAGAGAGGAGGAAGAGAGAGGAAGAGGAGAGAGGAGGAGGAGAGAGGAGGAAGAGAGAGGCTGAAGAGAGAGGAGGAAGAGAGTGGAAGAAGAGAGAGGAGGAAGAGAGCGGAGGAAGAGAGAGGAAGAGGAGAGAGGAGGAGGAGAGATGAGGAAGAGAGAGGAGGAAGACAGAGGAGGAAGAGAGAGGAGGAAGAGAGTGGAAGAAGAGAGAGAGATGGAAGAGAGAGGAGTAATAGAGAGGAAGAGGAGAGAGGTGGAAGGGAGAGGAATAAGAGAGAGGAAGAGGAGAGAGGAGGAGGAGATAGGGGGAAGAGAGAGGAGGAAGAGAGAGGAGGAAGAGAGAGGAGGAAGAGAGAGGAGGAAGAGTAAAGAAAAGTACAGAGAAGGAAGAGAGAGGAGGAAGAGAGAGGAGGAGGAGAGAGGAAGAGAGAGAGGAAGAGGAGAGAGGAGTAAGAGAGAGGACGAAGAGAGAGGAGGAACAGCGAGGAGGAAGAGAGACGAGGAAGTGAGAGTAGAAAGAGAGAGGAGAAGAGAGGAGGAAGAGAGAGGAGGAAGAGAGAGGAGGAGGAGAGAGAAGTAAGACAGAGTAGGAAGAGAGAGGAGGAAGTGAGAGGAGGAAGAGAGAGGAGGAAGAGAATGGTGGAGGAGAGAGGAGGATAAGACAAGAGGAAGAGAGAGGAGGAAGAGAGAGCAGGAAGACAGAGGGGGAGGAGAGATGAGGAATAGAGAGGAGGAAGAGAGGGGAGGAAGAGAGTGGAGGAACAGAGGGGAGGAATAGAGATGAAGAAGAAAGAGGAGGGGGAGATAGCAAGAGAGACGAGGAAGAGAGAGGAGGAAGAGAGAGGAAGAGGAGAGAGGAGGAGGAGAGAGGGGAAGAGAGAGGAGGAAGAGAGAGGAGGAAGAGTTAGAAAAAGAGAGAGGAGGAGTAGAGAGGAGGAAGAGAGAGGAAGAAGAGAGAGGAGGAAGAGTGAGGTGGAAGAGAGAGGAGGAAGAGAGAGGAAGACGAGAGAGAAGGAAGAGAGAGGAGGAAGAGAGACGAAGAGGAGAGAGACGAGGAAGAGAGAGAAAAAGGAGAGAGGAAGAAGAGAGAGGAGGAAGAGAGAGGAGGAAGAGAGAGGAGGAAGAGAGAGAATAAGGAGAGCGGAGGAAGAGAGAGGAGGAAGAGAGAGGAGGTGGAGAGAGAAGGAAGAGAGAGGAGGAAGAGAGGAGGAAGAGAGAAGAGGAAGAGAGAGGAGGAAGAGAGAGGAAGAGCAGAGACGAGGAAGAGAGAGGAGGAAGAGAGAGGAGGATGAGAGAGGAGGAAGAGAGAGGAGGAAGAGAGAGGATGAAGAGAGAGGAAGAGGAGAGAGTAGGAGGATAGAGGAGGAAGAGAGAGGAGGAGGAGAGAGGAGGAATAGAGAGGAGGAAGAGAGAGGAAGAAGAGAGAGGATGAGGAGAGAGGAGGAAGAGAGAAGAGGAAGAGAGAGGAGGAAGAGAGAGGAAGAAGAGAGAGGAAGAGGAATAAGGTGGAAGAGAGAGGAAGAAGAGAGATGAGGAAGAGAGAGGAGGAAGAGAGAGGAGGAATAGAGAGGAAGAGGAGAGAGAAGGAAGAGAGAGGAGGAAAACAGAAGAGGCAGAGAGAGGAGGAAGAGAGAGGAGGAAGAGAGAGGATGAGGAGAGAGGAGGAAGAGAGAGGAGGAAGAGAGAGGAGGAGGAGAGAGGAGGAAGAGAGAGGAGGAAGAGAGAGGAGGAAGAGAGAGGAGGAAGAGAGAGGAGGAAGAGAGAGGAAGAGGAGAGAGGTGGAGGAAGAGAGAGGAGGAAGAGAGAGGAAGAGGAGAGATGTGGAGGAGAGAGCAAGAAGAGAACTGAAGAAGAGAGAGGAGGAAGAGAGAGGATGAGGAGAGAGGAAGAAGAGAGAGGAGGAAGAGAAAGGATGTGTAGAGAGGAAGAAAAGAGAGTAGGAAGAGAGAGGAGGAGGAGAGAGGAGGAAGACAGAGGAGGAAGACAGAGGAGAAGGAGAGAGTTGGAAGAGAGAGGAGGAAGAGGGAGGAAGAGGAAGAGAGAGGAGGAAGAGAGAGGAAGAGGAGAGAAGAGGAAGAGAGAGGAAGAGGAGAGAGGAGGAAGAGAGAGAAGGAAGAGGGAGGAGGAAGACTGATGATGAGTAGAGAGGAGGAAGAGACAGGAGAAAAAGAGCGTAGGAGTAAGAGAGAGGAGGAAGAGAGTGGAAGAGGAAGAGAGAGGTGGAAGAGAGAGGAAGAGGAGAGAGGAGGAAGAGAGAGGAGGAAGAGAGAGTAGGAAGAAAAGGAGGAAGAGAGAGGAGGAAGAGATGGGAAGAGGAGAGAGGAGGAAGAGAGAGGAGGAAGAGAGAGGAGGAAGAAAGAGGAGGAAGAGAGATGAGGAAGAGAGAGAAGGAAGAGAGAGGAGAAGGAAAGAGGAGGAGGAGAGAGGAGGAAGAGAGAGGCGGAAGAGAGAGGAAGAGGAGAGAGGAGGAAGAGAGAGGAGGAAGAGAGATAGGAGGAGAGAGGAGGAAGAGTGAGGAGGAAGAGAGAGGAGGAAAAGAGAGGAAGAGGAGAGAGGAGGAAGAGAGAGGAGGAAGAGAGATAGGAGGAGAGAGGAGGAAGAGAGAGGAGGAAGAGAGAGGATGAAGAGAGAGAAGGAAGAGAGAGGAAGAGGAGAGAGGAGTAACAGAGAGGAGGAAGAGAGAGGAAGAGGAGAAAGGAGGAGGAGAGTGGAGGAGATGAGATGAGGAAGAGAGAGGAGGAGGAGAGAGGAAGAAGAGAGAGGAGGGAGAGAGAGGAGGAAGAGAGAGGAGGAAGAGAGAGGAGGAAGAGAGATGAAAAGGAGAGAGGAGGAAGAGAGAGGAGGAAGAGAGAGGAAGAGGAGAGAGGAGGAAGAGAGAGGAGGAACAGAGATGAGGAAGAGAGAGGAGGAGGAGAGAGGAGGAAGAGAGAGACGGAAGAGAGAGGAGGAAGAGAGAGAAAGAAGAGAGAGGAGGAGGAGAGAGGAGGAAGAGAGAGGAGGAAGAGAGAGGAGGAGAGAGAGGAGGAGAGAGAGGAAGAGGATAGAGGAAGAGTAGAGAGGAGGAAGAGAGAGGTGGAAGAGAGAGGAGGAAGTGAGAGGAAGAAGATAGAGGAAGAGGATTGAGGAGGAGGAGATAGGAGGAAGAAAGAGGCGGAAGAGAGAGGAGGAAGAGAGAGGAGCAAGAGAGAGGAGGAAGAGATAGGAAGAGGAGAGAGGAGGAAGAGAGAGAAGGAAGAGTGAGGAGGAATAAAGAGGAGGAAGAGAGATGAGGAAGAGAGAGGAGGAAGAGAGAGGAGAAAGAGAGAGGAAGAAGCGAGAGGAGGAAGAGAGAGGAGGGAGAGAGAGGAAGAGGAGAGAGGAGGAAGAGAGAGGAGGAGGAGACAGGAGGAAGAGAGAGGAGAAAGAGAGAGGAGTAAGAGAGTGGAGGAAGAGAGAGGTAGAGGAGAAAGTAGGAAGAGAGAGGAGGAGATGAGATGAGGAAGAGAGAGGAGGAGGAGAAAGGAGGAAGAGAGAGGAGGAGATGAGATGAGGAAGAGAGAGGAGGAAGAGAGAGGAAGAAGAGAGAGGAGGAAGAGAGAGGAGGAAGAGAGAGGAAGAGGAGAGAGGAGGAAGAGAGAGGAGGAAAAGAGAGGAGGAAGAGAGAGGAAGAGCAGAAAGGAGGAAGAGAGAGGAGGAAGAGATAAGACGAAGAGATAGGAGGAAGAGAGAGGAGGAAGAGAGAGGAAGAGCAGACAGGTGGAATAGAGAGGAGGAAGAGAGAGAGGAAGAGAGATGAGGAGGAGAGAGTAGGAAGAGAGAGGAGGAAGAGAGTGGAGGAAGAGACAGGAGGAAGAGAGAGGAGGAAGACAGACGACGATGAGGGAGGAGCAAGAGAGAGGAGGAAGAGTGAGGAGGAAGAGAGACGAGGAAAAGAGAGGAAGACGAGAGAGGAGGAAGAGAGAGGAGGAAGAGAGATACGAGGAGAGAGGAGGAAGAGGGAGGAGGAAGAGAGTGATGAAGAGAGAGAAGGAAGAGAGAGGAAGAGGAGAGAGGAGTAAGAGAGAGGAGGAAGAGAGAGGAAGAGGAGAAAGGAGGAAGAGAGACGAGGAGATGAGATGAGGAAGAGAGATGAAAAGGAGAGAGGAGGAAGAGAGAGGAGGTAGTGAGAGCAGGAAGAGAGAGGAGGAAGAGAGAGGAAGAGGAGAGAGGAGGAGGAGAGAGGAGGAAGAGAGAGGCTGAAGAGAGAGGAGGAAGAGAGTGGAAGAAGAGAGAGGAGGAAGAGAGCGGAGGAAGAGAGAGGAAGAGGAGAGAGGAGGAGGAGAGATGAGGAAGAGAGAGGAGGAAGACAGAGGAGGAAGAGAGAGGAGGAAGAGAGTGGAAGAAGAGAGAGAGATGGAAGAGAGAGGAGTAATAGAGAGGAAGAGGAGAGAGGTGGAAGGGAGAGGAATAAGAGAGAGGAAGAGGAGAGAGGAGGAGGAGATAGGGGGAAGAGAGAGGAGGAAGAGAGAGGAGGAAGAGAGAGGAGGAAGAGAGAGGAGGAAGAGTAAAGAAAAGTACAGAGGAGGAAGAGAGAGGAGGAAGAGAGAGGAGGAGGAGAGAGGAAGAGAGAGAGGAAGAGGAGAGAGGAGTAAGAGAGAGGACGAAGAGAGAGGAGGAACAGCGAGGAGGAAGAGAGACGAGGAAGTGAGAGTAGAAAGAGAGAGGAGAAGAGAGGAGGAAGAGAGAGGAGGAAGAGAGAGGAGGAGGAGAGAGAAGTAAGACAGAGTAGGAAGAGAGAGGAGGAAGTGAGAGGAGGAAGAGAGAGGAGGAAGAGAATGGTGGAGGAGAGAGGAGGATAAGACAAGAGGAAGAGAGAGGAGGAAGAGAGAGCAGGAAGACAGAGGGGGAGGAGAGATGAGGAATAGAGAGGAGGAAGAGAGGGGAGGAAGAGAGTGGAGGAACAGAGGGGAGGAATAGAGATGAAGAAGAAAGAGGAGGGGGAGATAGCAAGAGAGACGAGGAAGAGAGAGGAGGAAGAGAGAGGAAGAGGAGAGAGGAGGAGGAGAGAGGGGAAGAGAGAGGAGGAAGAGAGAGGAGGAAGAGTTAGAAAAAGAGAGAGGAGGAGTAGAGAGGAGGAAGAGAGAGGAAGAAGAGAGAGGAGGAAGAGTGAGGTGGAAGAGAGAGGAGGAAGAGAGAGGAAGACGAGAGAGAAGGAAGAGAGAGGAGGAAGAGAGACGAAGAGGAGAGAGACGAGGAAGAGAGAGAAAAAGGAGAGAGGAAGAAGAGAGAGGAGGAAGAGAGAGGAGGAAGAGAGAGGAGGAAGAGAGAGAATAAGGAGAGCGGAGGAAGAGAGAGGAGGAAGAGAGAGGAGGTGGAGAGAGAAGGAAGAGAGAGGAGGAAGAGAGGAGGAAGAGAGAAGAGGAAGAGAGAGGAGGAAGAGAGAGGAAGAGCAGAGACGAGGAAGAGAGAGGAGGAAGAGAGAGGAGGATGAGAGAGGAGGAAGAGAGAGGAGGAAGAGAGAGGATGAAGAGAGAGGAAGAGGAGAGAGTAGGAGGATAGAGGAGGAAGAGAGAGGAGGAGGAGAGAGGAGGAATAGAGAGGAGGAAGAGAGAGGAAGAAGAGAGAGGATGAGGAGAGAGGAGGAAGAGAGAGGAGGAAGAGAGAGGAGGAAGAGAGAGGAAGAAGAGAGAGGAAGAGGAATAAGGTGGAAGAGAGAGGAAGAAGAGAGATGAGGAAGAGAGAGGAGGAAGAGAGAGGAGGAATAGAGAGGAAGAGGAGAGAGAAGGAAGAGAGAGGAGGAAAACAGAAGAGGCAGAGAGAGGAGGAAGAGAGAGGAGGAAGAGAGAGGATGAGGAGAGAGGAGGAAGAGAGAGGAGGAAGAGAGAGGAGGAGGAGAGAGGAGGAAGAGAGAGGAGGAAGAGAGAGGAGGAAGAGAGAGGAGGAAGAGAGAGGAGGAAGAGAGAGGAAGAGGAGAGAGGTGGAGGAAGAGAGAGGAGGAAGAGAGAGGAAGAGGAGAGATGTGGAGGAGAGAGCAAGAAGAGAACTGAAGAAGAGAGAGGAGGAAGAGAGAGGATGAGGAGAGAGGAAGAAGAGAGAGGAGGAAGAGAAAGGATGTGTAGAGAGGAAGAAAAGAGAGTAGGAAGAGAGAGGAGGAGGAGAGAGGAGGAAGACAGAGGAGGAAGACAGAGGAGGAGGAGAGAGTTGGAAGAGAGAGGAGGAAGAGGGAGGAAGAGGAAGAGAGAGGAGGAAGAGAGAGGAAGAGGAGAGAAGAGGAAGAGAGAGGAAGAGGAGAGAGGAGGAAGAGAGAGAAGGAAGAGGGAGGAGGAAGACTGATGATGAGTAGAGAGGAGGAAGAGACAGGAGAAAAAGAGCGTAGGAGTAAGAGAGAGGAGGAAGAGAGTGGAAGAGGAAGAGAGAGGAGGAAGAGAGAGGAAGAGGAGAGAGGAGGAAGAGAGAGGAGGAAGAGAGAGTAGGAAGAAAAGGAGGAAGAGAGAGGAGGAAGAGAGAGGAAGAGGAGAGAGGAGGAAGAGAGAGGAAGATGAGAGAGGAGGAGGAGAGAGGAGGAAGAAGGAGGAGGAAGAGAGAGGAGGAATAGAGAGGAGGAAGAGAGAGGTGGAGAAGAGAAGATGAAGAGAGAGGAGGAAGAGAGAGGAGGAATAGAGAGGAAGAGGAGAGAGAAGGAAGTGAGAGGAGGAGGAGAGAGGAGGAAGAGAGAGGAGGAAGAGAGAGGAGGAAAAGACAGGAGGAAGAGAGAGGAGGAAGAGAGAGGAGGCAGAGAAAGGAGGAAGTGTGAGAGACGAGAAACCAGGCCTGTGAGAAACTAAGAAAAATAGCCTGAGAAAGCAAAAGTTGAGGCTGATCAAAGAAATGCCTCAAACACTCGCAAGACAAAACTATGAGTCACGGGGTGCATTCTGTGGAGGTCGAAGCTGATAAGGCTGCCCGCATAACACAAGATGGGACTGGAGGAGGGAGCCCTGTGAAGACAGGACGGCTCTGCTCTGGTGCACCTGGCCAAAACTTTAAGGGCCATCTGTCCGGTGAATGACCTTTGCTTCATTATCCACAAAATGCATATTAAAGTTAACACCCCTCAATATGCTAACGAGGGCTAACATGATCATGCTAATTACATCATCCCATGAAACACCTTACCCCTCCCCGTACATGGGATACGTAGGTATGTGGGTCGACCTCTGGGATGGACCCAAGGAAAGTGGGTATAAATCAAGAAGGGAGCGGGGGGGCGCGCGGCCCGGGAGAGAGAGAGTGCAGTGAAGCGAAGAAGACGGATACCAGCGAAAAAGACGGATGTCTCCTGTGCCTCCCGGAACCCTTGTCGGCAGGATCAGCGCAGAAACCCAGACCGGTGATCTGTATTTCCCCATTCCCTCTATCTCCCTCTTTTCCCTTTCCTATTAAGCAATGCAAGGCATATTATACTGCTTGCCACAACTTGCTATATACTTAGCCAACTATCGTGTGTTCAATTAGTACATTGTGAGTAGTTAATAAATGTTTAGACTTGGAGACTTGTTGTCCGCTCCATTGGGGATTTGCGAATCTGAGTCACTTGTCCCCCTCGTCTGAGCGGGACGTGACATTAAAATTGGCGTAGTCGGCAGGATCCCCTTCGGTGTTGGAAAGTCTTATGAGATACTGGTTCTCTATCCGACCAACTCGGACAGGGAGAACTGGGAATTGGCCCCTCAGCTATACGCTGGGAAAGGGTCGGAGGGATACCAATTCTCTATCCGATAAGGACAGGGAGAATCGGGAAGTGACCTCTCAGCTCTAAGCCAGGAGAGGTTTGAGCAGTGGCAAGCCATGACTGGCCAGGAAATGTCGGTGCTTGACTGCTCCCCTATTTTTGAGAAACTGAAGGAGTATAAGGCTTGTCCTCCTCCTTTAGTAGAGGTTTGGGCCCACGATAATTGGCATAATCCTGAAGCAGTGGCAAGCTATATCAGTGCACTTGCGGGGGTGCAAGGGTCGCGACCAGGCAAAGGAAAAGCTGTAGTGTGCGCTGTATTAGGGCAGCACTGACTGCAGCCCAAAAAGATAAACATGTTAAGAAACAATTAGAAGGGGAAATGATCAAATCCTTACAAGATCTGGTAAAAGCTCTCCAGGATCAATTGGTTGAGGAACGTAAAGTTACTGAACAAAAGCTAAACTCTGGCAAGAGCAAACTGAAGTTCTGAAAAGCCAATTAGCTGATGAGCGTAACACCTCTCAGCGATTTCACATGGCTCTGTTAGATGCCTTGGACCGAGAAAAAATCTCACGGTCCGAAAAAGAGGGGAAAGAACAAGAAACCTGCAACCGACAGATTTCGGCTCTGTTCCGGATAGTGAACAAGGAGTTACGAGTCTGGCAAAAGCAGCAGCCAGACCCTTGTATCCAACAAAGGATTTAGAGATAAGCCGAGAAATTTTTTACCCCGAAAATGAGGGGGCAGATTTAAGACCATTAATTAAAACGGAGACCACCGAGGGTCAGGGTGGAAGAGCTCCGCAGGTCACCATTCGAACTACACCATATCCAGCGACTGAGCTTGCGAAAATTCAGGAGAAATATACCAGACGAGCTCAGGAAACTGAGACTGAATACGTGTGGAGGGTATCTTTGACTGGTGGCGACCGAATTTTGTTATCAGAAGATGAGGCCCAGCTGGGGGCCAGGGTTTTCTTAGTTACTGACGACCAGAGAGAGCCGTGGTCGTTAACTGAACGAGCTGCTTATTGGGCTGGGGGTCTGGACCCCTTGGAAAGGGGGGATCCAGTATGTATTGAGACCCCAACCGTAAATCATTTGACTGAAAGTCTGCAGAAGGCTGCTTGTCTCCAATTAATGCATGACAGGCGTTTGGTTCCGCAGCAGCCTGCCCCGATGCTATTAATTGCTAACCCTGATCAAATGACTCCCCTGATTCTGGGCTTGCCGACTCTTTGAAATCACATGCAGTACAATTACAAGATCGTTTGTGGAATGCATTAGCCCCGCGAGGGGGGAGACGGGCAGGGGGAGAAGCCATGACCTGGGGAGAGATAGCTCAGGACTTAATAAATTATGGCCGGAGAATGGGCCTTACCAGGGGAACGGGTAAACCTAAGCCCTCGGTACGCAGAGTGGAACAGCAGGAAAATCCGCCTCCTTCCCCTCCGCAAGTTTTAAGAGCAAAGAGAAACCTCTTGTGGACTGAGGGAATTGGACAGGGGATTCCCCGAGAGTTAATGGATGGTATGCCTACTACAGTTTTAGAAAAGCTCATTCGAGCCTGGAAAGACAAAAGAAAGCTGCCCCCCCCAACCGAGCGGACCTTTCGGGCAAAGGGAGGGACAGAGCTGGAAACTAACGAGATGGTGGTAATTGCTTCTCAAACACCAACTGCCCCTGAAGAGGACTTGATTGATTTAGGGTCGGGAAAACTGGATGCGCCATCCCCAGTAAGTGAGCCGGGGGGATGGCGGGTGGGTCCACGTAAGGAGGCTCACAGAGAATACTAAAGGAGACTTGTTGATTACCTTTCCGCTCGGTCCCTTTAAAACTCCAGTTACATTTCTAGTAGATACGGGTGCTCAGATTTCAGCACTCCAAACTGAGGTTGCCAAGCGGAATGGCATAATTGCTGACAAAAAGCAGATCTGGGTTACAGATGTTTTCGGGGACTCTAAGCCACAGCCGACTGCTCGGGTGAAATGCTGGTTACCTGGGAATGAAACTGCAACAGAGGCTATGATGATCCTGGGGAAATTTCCCCACAAATATCCTGGGACTTGACCTATTGAAGGGACAAGCTTGGGTGGATTCAAAAGGAAGGGAATGGAAATTTGGGTCCCCAACTGCCTCTATAAGACTTTTACAGCAAGCGCCTGCGCTTCCTCCTTCTAAAACTGTTAATGTGAAACCTTACGCCTTACCGTTAGGTGCAAGGGAGGGGATCACTCCGGTAATAGCAGAGCTGCGGGAGCAAGGGATAATCGTTCCAACTCACTCACCCTATAATTCCCCAGTGTGGCCAGTCCGTAAACCTAACGGAAAGTGGCGTCTGACAATTGACTATCGGCGATTAAATGCCAATACAGGTCCTCTAACAGCCGCAGTGCCTAACATAGCTGAACTGATTGCAACCATACAGGAACAAGCCCACCAGATCTTAGCAACTATTGATGTGAAAGATATGTTCTTTATGGTCCCCATACAGGAGGCAGACAGAGATCGCTTTGCCTTTACATGGGAAGGTGTGCAATTTACTTTTACACGTCTCCCCCAGGGATACTGCCATTCGCCGACCATCGCTCATTATGCACTAGCACAGGAGCTTGCTCAAATCCCTCCAAGGGAAGGGGTCAGGATATATCAATATATTGACGATGTTCTGATTGGTGGCTCTGATGCTGCTGCAGTGGGACAGACCCAGACAGAGATAATCACCCACCTAGAAAATTTAGGGCTCCAAATTCCAGCTGAAAAGGTACAACTCCCATCCTCTGAGGTAAAGTTTCTGGGTATTTGGTGGCGGGGAGGAACAGTGTGTATTCCCCCAGAAACTTTAACTACCCTGGAAGAAGTAAAGAGCCCTGAAAATAAGAAGGAGCTGCAACATGCCTTAGGCTTGCTGGTATTTTGGAGGAAACATATTCCCGATTTTTCCATCATAGCTCGTCCTTTATATGATTTAACACGCAAAAGGGCTATTTGGGACTGGACTCCTGTCCATGAAGAAGCCTTAAAGCTGTTAATCTTTGAGGCTGGAGTATATCAGGCTTTAGGGCCGATACATCCAACAGATCCATTCCAAATTGAGTGGGGTTTTGCAATTCATGGACTATCCATACATATGTGGCAACGTGGGCCGGAGGGTACCACTCGCCCTATAGGGTTTCATTCGCGCAGTTTCAAAGATGCAGAAAAGCGTTACTCGATCTGGGAGAAGGGTCTTTTTGTGGTTACCCTAGCTTTGCAGGAAGCTGAAAAAATCATAAGGCAGCAACTAATCATTCTACGAGGACCCTTTAAGGTCCTGAAACCAGTACTGGCCGGAACCCCCCCTCCTGTGGGGGTTGCGCAGCGAGACACAGTGAGGAAGTGGTATGCACAATTAGATCATTACTGCCACACATATCAGATAGAGGAGGGGGCACCCAAAGTGCTCAAAATACAAGATCCACCTTCCGACCACCCTGAACCTCCTCCCTCATACATAAAACCTGCTCCTCCATTTGAAACCCATCTAAAGAATGTATGGTTCACCGATGCATCTTCTAGAAGAGAGGGAAAGGTATGGAAATACCGAGCAGTAGCACTGCATGTTGACTCGGGGGACCGAATCATAACAGAGGGTGAGGGAAGTGCTCAGGTGGGAGAGTTAACAGCAGTATGGAGCGTGATTGTTAAAGAAGCTGAGACTACAGAACCAGTATTTATTTACACAGACTCCTATGCCGTGTTCAAGGGATGTACCGAATGGCTCACATTTTGGGAACAAAACCACTGGGAAGTAAATCGGGTACCCGTGTGGCAGCGTGAAAAGTGGGAGGAAATCTTAAACATTGCAAAACGGAAGTCCTTTTTAGTAGGATGGGTTGCTGCACACCAGTCAGGAAATCACCCTGCCCACCTGCTAAACAACCAGGTGGATTCAATGACTCGTTTGATGAGAACTGCTACAGAAGGTGAGGAGGAGAAATGGGAACACTTACTGGAATGGCTGCATGTAAAGCGGGGTCATTCAGGAAGCAAAGATTTGTTTAAAGAGGCAATAAGCAGGGGATGGTCCGTAACCAGGGAATTGTGCAATACCATTATTTCAGCATGTAGTCTATGTCGTACTCGGCTGGGAGAGCACAACCCTCTTAAGGACCAACCCCTACACCTAAGGGACATCAAGGGACTATGGGACACCTGGCAGGTGGATTATATTGGCCCTTTCCGGCTCTCTGAGGGAAAACGTTATGTATTGGTGGGGGTGGAAATAGTATCGGGCCTAACCCAAGCAGAAGCTGTATCTCGAGCAACTGCAGAAAATACGGTGAAGGGGTTAAAACGTTGGTTTAGCTACTTGCCTAAGCCCAAATCGATCCAATCAGACAACGGTAGTCACTTTACTGCCGGGGTGGTTCAGGAGTGGGCTCAAGATGAAGGAATTCAGTGGATTTTCCATACTCCATACTATCCCCAAGCAAATGGAATTGTGGAACGCACCAATGGACTTCTAAAGCAGGCCCTAAAACCCCTCGAACCAGGATGGCCACAACGGGTGTCAGACGCAGTAATGAAGATAAACAGCCGGTGGGGAATTAATGCGTGCCCACGACTTACCGCGTTCTGTCCTAAGCCTCTGTCCATACTCGCCAGGAAAAAAGAGACTAAAGACCCTGCAAACCCGCTCCATTATCCTGGGCAACCTGTTCTAGTAGACTTGCCCACCGTGGGGCAAGTACCCCTAACCCTAAAAACTCCCATCAATATTTGTTCATGGGTGGCTACTGATGCCCATGGGAAAGAATACCGCATCAATACCAGGTGGATTGTCCCTTCTTTCTAACCATCATTGTTTTGTTATGTATATATGTGTTTTACAGAACATCGATCCTGGACAACAGGAGACCTATGTTACTTTTAGCAATTTCAATGGTTGTAGGCATTATTGGCTAGTTATTATTTGTAATCTGCTTACATTATTATATAATTTGTGGAATCATACCTGCTGAGTGTGGAATAAATCATTGCCAATCAATTACAATCAACAATCCAGGAAATTTTACAGGTACATTTAATGAGTTCACTTATTAGAAGGTTAACCTGGAGTTGTGCCTTAAGTTACCTTATTGGGAATCACCTCCAAAATAAAGGAAGCCTGTGAGCCACCTGTGGCTGCAAACTGGTGCTTGCAAATACCAAAACAGATTACAGTGCTAGCTCATATAACTGTATGTGGTCCTTACAACACCACATCCATCAACAGCAAGATGCAGTCATCAAAGACTAGTTGAAGGGGTTTGATCCCACAAATTAAACATTAATGAATTGTACCTGAATATTAAATTGTATTCCCATTTAAATCCTTATAGACCTGATAATGTGATTGTGTAACCTCAGATAGTTTTAGAAAATTTAACTTAGCAATTATATGTACTAACAAGGTATGCCTTCAAGGAATTAAAGGTGCAGACCCAACAAGCATCTAAGATGGCGTTGCAGAATCCGGCTAGCATTGCTGAAGGAACACGGACTGTGCGGTGTGCTGAATCTAACTGAGGGAGAATGCTACATCACCATCCACAATGCCACCACCTCTATAGAGGAGACCGTGCCATGATGAAGATGATCAACAACGGGAAGTGAGAACCTTTTTATGGACTGATGGACTAGTTTGATGGATGGAACCCTGGGTCATGGGTCACATCACTGGGATCCTCAGGACTCACGGGGTGGGGAAGATGGCTTGTAAATATTAGTATTGTGATATTATGCAAATTTTTGCTTTTAATAGTATGCCTTGCAGCAATTAGCTATATGCTCTCTCACCTTCTGTCTTCCTTTTCCCTATACCTTTTGGGATCACAATGGTCAAAGAAGAACTTGGAGTGTTTGAGTCACGGGGTGGGATGTGAGAGACGAGAAACCAGGCCTGTGAGAAACTAAGAAAAACAGCCTGAGAAAGCAAAAGTTGAGGCTGATCAAAGAAATGCCTCAAACACTCGCAAGACAAAACTATGAGTCACAGGGTGCATTCTGTGGAGGTCGAAGCTGATAAGGCTGCCCGCATAACACAAGATGGGACTGGAGGAGGGAGCCCTGTGAAGACAGGACGGCTCTGCTCTGGTGCACCTGGCCAAAACTTTAAGGGCCATCTGTCCGGTGAATGACCTTTGCTTCATTATCCACAAAATGCATATTAAAGTTAACACCCCTCAATATGCTAACGAGGGCTAACATGATCATGCTAATTACATCATCCCATGAAACACCTTACCCCTCCCCGTACATGGGATACGTAGGTATGTGGGTCGACCTAGGGGATGGACCCAAGGAAAGTGGGTATAAATCAAGAAGGGAGGGGAGGGGCGCGCGGCCCGGGAGAGAGAGAGTGCAGTGAAGCGAAGAAGACGGATACCAGCGAAAAAGACGGATGTCTCCTGTGCCTCCCGGAACCCTTGTCGGCAGGATCAGAGCAGAAACCCAGACCGGTGATCTGTATTTCCCCATTCCCTCTATCTCCCTCTTTTCCCTTTCCTATTAAGCAATGCAAGGCATATTATACTGCTTGCCACAACTTGCTATATACTTAGCCAACTATCGTGTGTTCAATTAGTACATTGTGAGTAGTTAATAAATGTTTAGACTTGGAGACTTGTTGTCCGCTCCATTGGGGATTTGCGAATCTGAGTCACTTGTCCGCCTCGTCTGAGCGGGACGTGACAGGAAGAGAGAGGAAGAGGAGGGAGGTGGTGGAGAGAGGAAGAAGAGAGATGAGGAAGAGAGAGGAGGAAGAGAGAGCAGGAAGAGAGAGGATGAGGAGAGAGGAGAAGAGAGAGTAGGAAGAGAGAGGAGGAAGAGAGAGGAGGAAGAGAGAGGAGGAGGAGAGAGGTGGAAGAGAGAGGCTGAAGAGAGAGGAGGAAGAAAGAGTAGGGGGAGAGAGGAGGAGGAGGGAGGGGGGAGAGAGGAGGAGGAGGGAGGAGGAAGAGAGAGGATGAAGAGAGATGTGGAAGAGAGAGGAAGAGGAGAGACGAGGAGGAGAGAGGAGGAAGAGAGATGAAGAGGAGAGAGGAGGAAGACAGAGGAGGAAGAGAGAGAAGGATGAGAGAGGAGGAAGAGAGAGGAGGAGGAGAGAGGAGGAGGAGAACGAGGAAGAGAGAGGAGGAAGAGAGAGGAGGAAGAGAGAGGAGGAGGAGAGAGGAGGAAGAGAGAGGAGGAAGAGAGAGGAGGAAGAACGAGAAGGAAGATAGAGGAGTAGGAGAGAGGAGGAAGAGAGAGGAGAAAGAGACAGGAGGAAGAGAAAGGAGGAAGAGAGATGAAGAGGAGAGAGCAGGAGGAGAGAGTTGGAAGAGAGAGGAGGACGAGAGAGGAGAAAGAGAGAGGAGGAGGAGAGAGGAGGAAGAGAGAGGAGGAAGAAAGAGTAGGGGGAGAGAGGAGGAGGAGGGAGGCGGAAGAGAGAGGAGGAAGAGAGACGAGGAAGAGAGAGGAAGAGGAGAGACGAGGAGGAGAGAGGAGGAAGAGAGATGAAGAGGAGAGAGGAGGAAGACAGAGGAGGAAGAGAGAGAAGGAAGAGAGAGGAGGAAGAGAGATGAGGAGGAGAGAGGAGGAAGAGAGAGGAGGAGGAGACAGGAGGAGGAGAGAGGAGGAAGAGAGAGGAGGAGGAGAGAGGAGGAATAGAGAGGAGGAAGAGAGAGGAAGAGCAGAGAGGAGGAAGAGAGAGGAGGAAGAGAGAGGAGGAAGAGAGAGGAGGAAGAGAGAGGAGGAATAGAGAGGAGGAAGAGAGAGGAGGAAGAAAGAGTAGCGGGAGAGAGGAGGAGTAGGGAGGAGGAAGAGAGAGGAGGAAGAGAGACGAGGAAGAGAGAGGAAGAGGAGAGACGAGGAGGAGAGAGGAGGAAGAGAGAGGAGGAAGAGAGAGGAGGAGGAGACAGGAGGAGGAGAGAGGAGGAAGAGAGAGGAGGAAGAGAGAGGAGGAAGAGAGAGGAAGAGCAGAGAGGAGGAAGAGAGAGGAGGAAGAGAGAGGAGGAAGAGAGAGGAGGAAGAGAGAGGAGGAAGAGAGAGGAGGAAGAGAGAGGAAGAGGAGAGAGTAGGAGGAGAGAGGAGGAAGAGAGAGGAGGAGGAGAGAAGAGGAATAGAGAGGAGGAAGAGAGAGGAGGAAGAGAGTGGAGGAAGAGAGAGGAGGAGGAGAGAGGATGAAGAGAGAGGAGGAAGAGAGAGGAGAAAGAGGGAGGAGGAGGAAGAGAGGAGGAATAGAGAGGAAGAAGATAGAGGAAGAGGAGAGAGGAGGATGAGTGAGGAGGAGGATAGAGGAGGAAGAGCGAGGAGGAAGAGCGAGGAGGGAGAAAGTGTAGGAGGAGAGAGGAGGAGGAGGTAGGAGGAAGAGAGAGGAGGAAGAGAGAGGAGGAAGAGCGAGGAGGAAGATAGAGGAGGAAGAGAGAGGAGGAGAAGAGAGGTGGAAGAGGGAGGAGGAAGAGAGAGGAGGAAGTGAGAGGAGAAAGAGAGAGGAGGAGGAGAGAGGAGGAAAAGAGAGGAGGAAGAGAGAGGAGGAAGAAAGAGTAGCGGGAGAGAGGAGGAGTAGGGAGGAGGAAGAGAGAGGAGGAAGAGAGACGAGGAAGAGAGAGGAAGAGGAGAGACGAGGAGGAGAGAGGAGGAAGAGAGATGAAGAGGAGAGAGGAGGAAGACAGAGGAGGAAGAGAGAGAAGGAAGAGAGAGGAGGAAGAGGGATGAGGAGGAGAGAGAAGGAAGAGAGAGGAGGAGGAGACAGGAGGAGGAGAGAGGAGGAAGAGAGAGGAGGAGGAGAGAGGAGGAATAGAGAGGAGGAAGAGAGAGGAAGAGCAGAGAGGAGGAAGATAGAGGAGGAAGAGAGAGGAAGAAGAGAGAGGAAGAGGAGAGAGGAGGAAGACAGAGGATGAAGAGAGAGGAGGAAGAGAGAGGAGGAAGAGAGAGGAGGAGGAGAGAGGAGGAAGAGAGAGGAGGAGGAGACAGGAAGAGGAGAGAGGAGGAAGAGAGAGGAGGAGGAGAGAGGAGGAATAGAGAGGAGGAAGAGAGAGGAAGAAGAGAGAGGAAGAGGAGAGAGGAGGAAAACAGAGGAGGAAGAGAGAGGAGGATGAGAGAGGAGGAGGAGAGAGGAGGAAGAGAGAGGAGGAAGAGAGAGGAGGAGGAGACAGGAGGAGGAGAGAGGAGGAAGAGAGAGGAGGAAGAGAGAGGAGGAAGAGAGAGGAGGAGGAGAGAGGAGGTAGAGAGAGGAGGAAGAGAGAGGAGGACGAGACAGGAGGAAGAGAGAAGAGGAAGAGAGAGGAAGAGGAGAGAGGAGGAGGAGACAGGAGGAAGAGAGAGGAGCAGGGGAGAGAAGAGGAATAGAGAGGAGGAAGAGAGAGGAGGAAGAGAGAGGAGGAAGAGAGAGGAAGAGGAGAGAGGAGGAAGAGAGAGGAGGAAGTGAGAGGAGGAAGAGAGACGAGGAAGAGAGAGAAGGAAGACAGAGGAGGAAGAGACAGGAGTAAGAGACAGGAGGAAGAGAGAGGAGGAAGAGACAGGAGGAAGAGAGAGGAGGAAGATATAGGAAGAGGAGAGAGGAGGAATAGAGAGGAGGATGAGAGAGGAGGAGGAGAGAGGAGGATGAGAGAGGAGGAGGAGAGAGGAGGAAAAGAGAGGAGGAAGAGAGAGGAGGAAGAGAGATGAGGAGGAGAGAGGAGGAAGAGAGAGGAGGAAGAGAGAGTAGGAAGAGAGAGGAAGAGGAGAAAGGAGGAAGAGAGAGGAGGAGGAGACATGAGGAAGAGAGAGGAGGAGGGGAGAGAAAGAAGAGAGAGGAGTAAGAGAGAGGAGGAAGAGACAGGAGGAAGAGAGAGTAGGAAGAGAGTGGAGGAAGAGACAGGAGGAAGAGAGAGGAGGAAGAGAGAGGAGAAAGAGACAGGAGGAAGAGAGAGGAGGAAGAGAAAGTAGGAAGAGAGAGGAGGAAGAGAGAGGATGAGGAAAGAGTAGGAGGAGAACGAGGAAGAGAGAGGAGGAAGAGAGAGGAGGAAGAGAGAGGAGGAGGAGAGAGGAGGAAGAGAGAGTAAGAAGAGAGAGGAGGAAGAGAGAGGAGGAAGAGAGAGGAGGAAGAGAGAGGAGGAAGAGAGAGGAGGAAGTGAGAGGAGGAAGAGACAGGAGGAAGAGATAGTAGGAAGAGAGAGGAGGAAGAGAGAGGAGGAGGAGAGATTAGGAGGAGAACGAGGAAGAGAGAGGAGGAAGAGAGAGGAGGAAGAGAGAGGAGGAGGAGAGAGGAGGAAGAGAGAGTAGGAAGAGAGAGGAGGAAGAGAGAGTAGGAAGAGAGAGGAGGAAGAGAGAGGAGGAGAAGAGAGGTGGAAGAGGGAGGAGGAAGAGAGAGGAGGAAGAGAGAGGAGAAAGAGAGAGGAGGAGGAGAGAGGAGGAAGAGAGAGGAGGAAGAGAGACGAGGAAGAAAGAGTAAGGGGAGAGAGGAGGAGGAGGGAGGAGGAAGAGAGAGGAGGAAGAGAGAGGAGGAAGAGAGAGGAAGAGGAGAGACGAGGAGGAGAGAGGAGGAAGAGAGAGGAAGAGGAGAGAGGAGGAAGACAGAGGAGGAAGAGAGAGAAGGAAGAGAGAGGAGGAAGAGAGAGGAGGAGGAGAGAGGAGGAAGAGACAGGTGGAAGAGAGAGGAGGAAGAGAGAGGAGGAGGAGAGAGGAGGAATAGAGTGGAAAAGGAGAGAGGAGGAAGAGAGAGGAGTAAGAGAGAGGAGGAAGAGACAGGAGGAAGAGAGAGGAGGAAGAGAGAGGAAGAGAAGAGAGGAGGAGGAGAGAGGAGGAAGAGAGAGGAGGAGGAGAGAGGAAGAGGAAAGAGGAGGAGGAGAGAGGAGGAAGAGAGAGGAGGAAGACAGAGAAGGAAGAGTGTGGAGGAAGAGGAGAGAGGAGGAAGAGAGAGGAGGATGAGAGAGGAGGATGAGAGAGGAGGAAGAGAGAGGAGTAAGAGAGAGGAGGAAGAGACAGGAGGAAGAGACAGTAGGAAGTGAAACGAGGAAGAGAGAGTAGGAAGAGAGAGGAGGAAGAGAGAGGAGGAAGAGAGAGGAGGAAGAGAGAGGAGGAAGAGAGAGGAGGAAGAGAGAGGAGGAAGAGAGAGGAAGAGGAGAGACGAGGAGGAGAGAGGAGGATGAGAGAGGAAGAGGAGAGAGAAGGAAGTGAGAGGAGGAATACAGAGGAAGAAGAGAGAGGAGGAAGAGAGAGGAGGAAGAGAGAGGAGGAAGAGAGAGGAGGAAGAGAGAGGAAGAGGAAAGAGGTGGAAGAGAGAGGAAGAATAGAGATGAGGAAGAGAGAGGAGGAATAGAGAGGAAGAGGAGAGAGAAGGAAGAGAGAGGAGGAAAACAGAAGAGGCAGAGAGAGGAGGAAGAGAGAGGATGAGGAGAGAGGAGGAAGAGACAGGAGGAATATAGAGGATGAGGAGAGAGGAGGAACAGAGATGAGGAAGAGAGAGGAGGAAGAGAGAGGAGGAAGAGAGAGGAGGAAGAGAGAGGAGGAAGAGAGCGGAGGAGGAAAGATGTGGAAGAGAGAGGAAGAAGAGAGATGAGGAAGAGAGAGGAGGAAGAGAGAGGAGGAATAGAGAGGAAGAGGAGAGAGAAGGAAGAGAGAGGAGGAAGAGAGAGGAGGAAGAGAGGAGGAAGGGAGAGCAGGAATAGAGAGGAGGAAGAGAGAGGAGGAAGAGAGAGGAGGACGAGAGAGGAGGAAGAGAGAGGAACAAGAGAGAGGAGGAAGAGAGAGGAGGAGGAGAGAGGAGGAAGAAAGAGGAGGAAGAGAGAGGAGGAAGGGAGAGGAAGAGGAGAGATGAGGAAGAGAGAGGAGGAAGAGAGAGGAGGGAGAGAGAGGAGGCAGAGAAAGGAGGAAGTGTGAGAGACGAGAAACCAGGCCTGTGAGAAACTAAGAAAAATAGCCAGAGAAAGCAAAAGTTGAGGCTGATCAAAGAAATGCCTCAAACACTCGCAAGACAAAACTATGAGTCACGGGGTGCATTCTGTGGAGGTCGAAGCTGATAAGGCTGCCCGCATAACACAAGATGGGACTGGAGGAGGGAGCCCTGTGAAGACAGGACGGCTCTGCTCTGGTGCACCTGGCCAAAACTTTAAGGGCCATCTGTCCGGTGAATGACCTTTGCTTCATTATCCACAAAATGCATATTAAAGTTAACACCCCTCAATATGCTAACGAGGGCTAACATGATCATGCTAATTACATCATCCCGTGAAACACCTTACCCCTCCCCGTACATGGGATACGTAGGTATGTGGGTCGACCTCTGGGATGGACCCAAGGAAAGTGGGTATAAATCAAGAAGGGAGCGGGGGGGCGCGCGGCCCGGGAGAGAGAGAGTGCAGTGAAGCGAAGAAGACGGATACCAGCGAAAAAGACGGATGTCTCCTGTGCCTCCCGGAACCCTTGTCGGCAGGATCAGCGCAGAAACCCAGACCGGTGATCTGTATTTCCCCATTCCCTCTATCTCCCTCTTTTCCCTTTCCTATTAAGCAATGCAAGGCATATTATACTGCTTGCCACAACTTGCTATATACTTAGCCAACTATCGTGTGTTCAATTAGTACATTGTGAGTAGTTAATAAATGTTTAGACTTGGAGACTTGTTGTCCGCTCCATTGGGGATTTGCGAATCTGAGTCACTTGTCCCCCTCGTCTGAGCGGGACGTGACATTAAAATTGGCGTAGTCGGCAGGATCCCCTTCGGTGTTGGAAAGTCTTATGAGATACTGGTTCTCTATCCGACCAACTCGGACAGGGAGAACTGGGAATTGGCCCCTCAGCTATACGCTGGGAAAGGGTCGGAGGGATACCAATTCTCTATCCGATAAGGACAGGGAGAATCGGGAAGTGACCTCTCAGCTCTAAGCCAGGAGAGGTTTGAGCAGTGGCAAGCCATGACTGGCCAGGAAATGTCGGTGCTTGACTGCTCCCCTATTTTTGAGAAACTGAAGGAGTATAAGGCTTGTCCTCCTCCTTTAGTAGAGGTTTGGGCCCACGATAATTGGCATAATCCTGAAGCAGTGGCAAGCTATATCAGTGCACTTGCGGGGGTGCAAGGGTCGCGACCAGGCAAAGGAAAAGCTGTAGTGTGCGCTGTATTAGGGGCAGCACTGACTGCAGCCCAAAAAGATAAACATGTTAAGAAACAATTAGAAGGGGAAATGATCAAATCCTTACAAGATCTGGTAAAAGCTCTCCAGGATCAATTGGTTGAGGAACGTAAAGTTACTGAACAAAAAGCTAAACTCTGGCAAGAGCAAACTGAAGTTCTGAAAAGCCAATTAGCTGATGAGCGTAACACCTCTCAGCGATTTCACATGGCTCTGTTAGATGCCTTGGACCGAGAAAAAATCTCACGGTCCGAAAAAGAGGGGAAAGAACAAGAAACCTGCAACCGGACAGATTTCGGCTCTGTTCCGGATAGTGAACAAGGAGTTACGAGTCTGGCAAAAGCAGCAGCCAGACCCTTGTATCCAACAAAGGATTTAGAGATAAGCCGAGAAATTTTTTACCCCGAAAATGAGGGGGCAGATTTAAGACCATTAATTAAAACGGAGACCACCGAGGGTCAGGGTGGAAGAGCTCCGCAGGTCACCATTCGAACTACACCATATCCAGCGACTGAGCTTGCGAAAATTCAGGAGAAATATACCAGACGAGCTCAGGAAACTGAGACTGAATACGTGTGGAGGGTATCTTTGACTGGTGGCGACCGAATTTTGTTATCAGAAGATGAGGCCCAGGGTTACTGGGGGCCAGGGGTTTTCTTAGTTACTGACGACCAGAGAGAGCCGTGGTCGTTAACTGAACGAGCTGCTTATTGGGCTGGGGGTCTGGACCCCTTGGAAAGGGGGGATCCAGTATGTATTGAGACCCCAACCGTAAATCATTTGACTGAAAGTCTGCAGAAGGCTGCTTGTCTCCAATTAATGCATGACAGGCGTTTGGTTCCGCAGCAGCCTGCCCCGATGCTATTAATTGCTAACCCTGATCAAATGACTCCCCTGATTCTGGGCTTGCCGGACTCTTTGAAATCACATGCAGTACAATTACAAGATCGTTTGTGGAATGCATTAGCCCCGCGAGGGGGGAGACGGGCGGGGGGAGAAGCCATGACCTGGGGAGAGATAGCTCAGGACTTAATAAATTATGGCCGGAGAATGGGCCTTACCAGGGGAACGGGTAAACCTAAGCCCTCGGTACGCAGAGTGGAACAGCAGGAAAATCCGCCTCCTTCCCCTCCGCAAGTTTTAAGAGCAAAGAGAAACCTCTTGTGGACTGAGGGAATTGGACAGGGGATTCCCCGAGAGTTAATGGATGGTATGCCTACTACAGTTTTAGAAAAGCTCATTCGAGCCTGGAAAGACAAAAGAAAGCTGCCCCCCCCAACCGAGCGGACCTTTCGGGCAAAGGGAGGGACAGAGCTGGAAACTAACGAGATGGTGGTAATTGCTTCTCAAACACCAACTGCCCCTGAAGAGGACTTGATTGATTTAGGGTCGGGAAACTGGATGCGCCATCCCCAGTAAGTGAGCCGGGGGATGGCGGGTGGGTCCACTTAAGGAGGCTCACAGAGAATACTAAAGGAGACTTGTTGATTACCTTTCCGCTCGGTCCCTTTAAAACTCCAGTTACATTTCTAGTAGATACGGGTGCTCAGATTTCAGCACTCCAAACTGAGGTTGCCAAGCGGAATGGCATAATTGCTGACAAAAAGCAGATCTGGGTTACAGATGTTTTCGGGGACTCTAAGCCACAGCCGACTGCTCGGGTGAAATGCTGGTTACCTGGGAATGAAACTGCAACAGAGGCTATGATGATCCTGGGAAATTTCCCCACAAATATCCTGGGACTTGACCTATTGAAGGGACAAGCTTGGGTGGATTCAAAAGGAAGGGAATGGAAATTTGGGTCCCCAGCTGCCTCTATAAGACTTTTACAGCAAGCGCCTGCGCTTCCTCCTTCTAAAACTGTTAATGTGAAACCTTACGCCTTACCGTTAGGTGCAAGGGAGGGGATCACTCCGGTAATAGCAGAGCTGCGGGAGCAAGGGATAATCGTTCCAACTCACTCACCCTATAATTCCCCAGTGTGGCCAGTCCGTAAACCTAACGGAAAGTGGCGTCTGACAATTGACTATCGGCGATTAAATGCCAATACAGGTCCTCTAACAGCCGCAGTGCCTAACATAGCTGAACTGATTGCAACCATACAGGAACAAGCCCACCAGATCTTAGCAACTATTGATGTGAAAGATATGTTCTTTATGGTCCCCATACAGGAGGCAGACAGAGATCGCTTTGCCTTTACATGGGAAGGTGTGCAATTTACTTTTACACGTCTCCCCCAGGGATACTGCCATTCGCCGACCATCGCTCATTATGCACTAGCACAGGAGCTTGCTCAAATCCCTCCAAGGGAAGGGGTCAGGATATATCAATATATTGACGATGTTCTGATTGGTGGCTCTGATGCTGCTGCAGTGGGACAGACCCAGACAGAGATAATCACCCACCTAGAAAATTTAGGGCTCCAAATTCCAGCTGAAAAGGTACAACTCCCATCCTCTGAGGTAAAGTTTCTGGGTATTTGGTGGCGGGGAGGAACAGTGTGTATTCCCCCAGAAACTTTAACTACCCTGGAAGAAGTAAAGAGCCCTGAAAATAAGAAGGAGCTGCAACATGCCTTAGGCTTGCTGGTATTTTGGAGGAAACATATTCCCGATTTTTCCATCATAGCTCGTCCTTTATATGATTTAACACGCAAAAGGGCTATTTGGGACTGGACTCCTGTCCATGAAGAAGCCTTAAAGCTGTTAATCTTTGAGGCTGGAGTATATCAGGCTTTAGGGCCGATACATCCAACAGATCCATTCCAAATTGAGTGGGGTTTTGCAATTCATGGACTATCCATACATATGTGGCAACGTGGGCCGGAGGGTACCACTCGCCCTATAGGGTTTCATTCGCGCAGTTTCAAAGATGCAGAAAAGCGTTACTCGATCTGGGAGAAGGGTCTTTTTGTGGTTACCCTAGCTTTGCAGGAAGCTGAAAAAATCATAAGGCAGCAACTAATCATTCTACGAGGACCCTTTAAGGTCCTGAAACCAGTACTGGCCGGAACCCCCCCTCCTGTGGGGGTTGCGCAGCGAGACACAGTGAGGAAGTGGTATGCACAATTAGATCATTACTGCCACACATATCAGATAGAGGAGGGGGCACCCAAAGTGCTCAAAATACAAGATCCACCTTCCGACCACCCTGAACCTCCTCCCTCATACATAAAACCTGCTCCCCCATTTGAAACCCATCTAAAGAATGTATGGTTCACCGATGCATCTTCTAGAAGAGAGGGAAAGGTATGGAAATACCGAGCAGTAGCACTGCATGTTGACTCGGGGGACCGAATCATAACAGAGGGTGAGGGAAGTGCTCAGGTGGGAGAGTTAACAGCAGTATGGAGCGTGATTGTTAAAGAAGCTGAGACTACAGAACCAGTATTTATTTACACAGACTCCTATGCCGTGTTCAAGGGATGTACCGAATGGCTCACATTTTGGGAACAAAACCACTGGGAAGTAAATCGGGTACCCGTGTGGCAGCGTGAAAAGTGGGAGGAAATCTTAAACATTGCAAAACGGAAGTCCTTTTTAGTAGGATGGGTTGCTGCACACCAGTCAGGAAATCACCCTGCCCACCTGCTAAACAACCAGGTGGATTCAATGACTCGTTTGATGAGAACTGCTACAGAAGGTGAGGAGGAGAAATGGGAACACTTACTGGAATGGCTGCATGTAAAGCGGGGTCATTCAGGAAGCAAAGATTTGTTTAAAGAGGCAATAAGCAGGGGATGGTCCGTAACCAGGGAATTGTGCAATACCATTATTTCAGCATGTAGTCTATGTCGTACTCGGCTGGGAGAGCACAACCCTCTTAAGGACCAACCCCTACACCTAAGGGACATCAAGGGACTATGGGACACCTGGCAGGTGGATTATATTGGCCCTTTCCGGCTCTCTGAGGGAAAACGTTATGTATTGGTGGGGGTGGAAATAGTATCGGGCCTAACCCAAGCAGAAGCTGTATCTCGAGCAACTGCAGAAAATACGGTGAAGGGGTTAAAACGTTGGTTTAGCTACTTGCCTAAGCCCAAATCGATCCAATCAGACAACGGTAGTCACTTTACTGCCGGGGTGGTTCAGGAGTGGGCTCAAGATGAAGGAATTCAGTGGATTTTCCATACTCCATACTATCCCCAAGCAAATGGAATTGTGGAACGCACCAATGGACTTCTAAAGCAGGCCCTAAAACCCCTCGAACCAGGATGGCCACAACGGGTGTCAGACGCAGTAATGAAGATAAACAGCCGGTGGGGAATTAATGCGTGCCCACGACTTACCGCGTTCTGTCCTAAGCCTCTGTCCATACTCGCCAGGAAAAAAGAGACTAAAGACCCTGCAAACCCGCTCCATTATCCTGGGCAACCTGTTCTAGTAGACTTGCCCACCGTGGGGCAAGTACCCCTAACCCTAAAAACTCCCATCAATATTTGTTCATGGGTGGCTACTGATGCCCATGGGAAAGAATACCGCATCAATACCAGGTGGATTGTCCCTTCTTTCTAACCATCATTGTTTTGTTATGTATATATGTGTTTTACAGAACATCGATCCTGGACAACAGGAGACCTATGTTACTTTTAGCAATTTCAATGGTTGTAGGCATTATTGGCTAGTTATTATTTGTAATCTGCTTACATTATTATATAATTTGTGGAATCATACCTGCTGAGTGTGGAATAAATCATTGCCAATCAATTACAATCAACAATCCAGGAAATTTTACAGGTACATTTAATGAGTTCACTTATTAGAAGGTTAACCTGGAGTTGTGCCTTAAGTTACCTTATTGGGAATCACCTCCAAAATAAAGGAAGCCTGTGAGCCACCTGTGGCTGCAAACTGGTGCTTGCAAATACCAAAACAGATTACAGTGCTAGCTCATATAACTGTATGTGGTCCTTACAACACCACATCCATCAACAGCAAGATGCAGTCATCAAAGACTAGTTGAAGGGGTTTGATCCCACAAATTAAACATTAATGAATTGTACCTGAATATTAAATTGTATTCCCATTTAAATCCTTATAGACCTGATAATGTGATTGTGTAACCTCAGATAGTTTTAGAAAATTTAACTTAGCAATTATATGTACTAACAAGGTATGCCTTCAAGGAATTAAAGGTGCAGACCCAACAAGCATCTAAGATGGCGTTGCAGAATCCGGCTAGCATTGCTGAAGGAACACGGACTGTGCGGTGTGCTGAATCTAACTGAGGGAGAATGCTACATCACCATCCACAATGCCACCACCTCTATAGAGGAGACCGTGCCATGATGAAGATGATCAACAACGGGAAGTGAGAACCTTTTTATGGACTGATGGACTAGTTTGATGGATGGAACCCTGGGTCATGGGTCACATCACTGGGATCCTCAGGACTCACGGGGTGGGGAAGATGGCTTGTAAATATTAGTATTGTGATATTATGCAAATTTTTGCTTTTAATAGTATGCCTTGCAGCAATTAGCTATATGCTCTCTCACCTTCTGTCTTCCTTTTCCCTATACCTTTTGGGATCACAATGGTCAAAGAAGAACTTGGAGTGTTTGAGTCACGGGGTGGGATGTGAGAGACGAGAAACCAGGCCTGTGAGAAACTAAGAAAAACAGCCTGAGAAAGCAAAAGTTGAGGCTGATCAAAGAAATGCCTCAAACACTCGCAAGACAAAACTATGAGTCACAGGGTGCATTCTGTGGAGGTCGAAGCTGATAAGGCTGCCCGCATAACACAAGATGGGACTGGAGGAGGGAGCCCTGTGAAGACAGGACGGCTCTGCTCTGGTGCACCTGGCCAAAACTTTAAGGGCCATCTGTCCGGTGAATGACCTTTGCTTCATTATCCACAAAATGCATATTAAAGTTAACACCCCTCAATATGCTAACGAGGGCTAACATGATCATGCTAATTACATCATCCCATGAAACACCTTACCCCTCCCCGTACATGGGATACGTAGGTATGTGGGTCGACCTAGGGGATGGACCCAAGGAAAGTGGGTATAAATCAAGAAGGGAGGGGGGGGGCGCGCGGCCCGGGAGAGAGAGAGTGCAGTGAAGCGAAGAAGACGGATACCAGCGAAAAAGACGGATGTCTCCTGTGCCTCCCGGAACCCTTGTCGGCAGGATCAGCGCAGAAACCCAGACCGGTGATCTGTATTTCCCCATTCCCTCTATCTCCCTCTTTTCCCTTTCCTATTAAGCAATGCAAGGCATATTATACTGCTTGCCACAACTTGCTATATACTTAGCCAACTATCGTGTGTTCAATTAGTACATTGTGAGTAGTTAATAAATGTTTAGACTTGGAGACTTGTTGTCCGCTCCATTGGGGATTTGCGACTCTGAGTCACTTGTCCGCCTCGTCTGAGCGGGACGTGACAGGAAGAGAGAGGAAGAGGAGGGAGGTGGTGGAGAGAGGAAGAAGAGAGATGAGGAAGAGAGAGGAGGAAGAGAGAGCAGGAAGAGAGAGGATGAGGAGAGAGGAGAAGAGAGAGTAGGAAGAGAGAGGAGGAAGAGAGAGGAGGAAGAGAGAGGAGGAGGAGAGAGGTGGAAGAGAAAGGACGAAGAGAGAGGAAGAGATGAGGAAGAGAGAGGAGGAAGAGACACGAGGAAGAGAGAGGAGGAAGAGAGGGGATGAGGAGAAGGAGGAAGAGAGAGGAGGAAGAGAGAGGAGGAAGAGAGATGAGGAGGAGAGAGGTGTAAGAGAGAGGAGGAAGAGAAAGGAGGAAGAGAGAGGAAGAGGACAGAGGACGAAGAGAGGGGATGAGGAGAGAGGAGGAAGAGAAAGGAGGAAGAGAGAGGAGGAGGAGAGAGGAGGAAGAGAGAGGAAGAGGAGAGAGGTGGAGGAGATAGGAAGAAGAGAGTTGAGGAAGAGAGAGGAGGGAGAGGAGCAATAGAGAGGAAGAGGAGAGAGGAGGAAGAGAGAGGAGGAAGAGAGAGGAGGAAGAGAGAGGAGGAAGACAGAGGAGGTAGAGAGAGGAGGAGGAGAGAGGTGGAAGAGGGAGGAGGAAGAGAGAGGAAGAGGCGAGATGAGGAAGAGAGAGGAGGAAGAGAGAGGAGGAAGAGAGAGGAGGAAGAGAGAGGAGGAAGAGCGAGGATGAAGAGAGAGGAGAAAGAGAGAGAAGGAAGAGAGAGGATGAGGAGAGAGGTGGAGGAGAGAGGTGGAAGAGAGAGGAGGAAGAGAGAGGAGGAGGAGAGAGGCGGAAGAGAGAGGAGGAAGAGAGAGGAGGAAGAGAGTGGAGGAAGAGAGAGGAGGAGGAGAGAGGTGGAAGAGAGAGGAGGAAGAGAGAGGAAGAGGACAGAAAAGGAAGAGAGAGGAGGAATAAGGAGGAGGAAGAGAGAGGTAGAGGAGAGAGGACGAAGAGAGAAGAGGAAGAGAGAGGAGGAGGAGAGAGGAGGAAGAGGGAGGAGGAAGAGAGAGGAGGAAGAGAGAGGAGGAAGAGAGAGGAGGAGGAAGAGAGAGGAGGAATAGAGAGGAGGAAGAGAGAGGAGGAAGAGAGAGGAGGAAGAGAGAGGAAGAGGAGAGATGAGGAAGAGAGAGGAGGAAGAGAGAAGAGGAAGAGAGAGGAGAAAGAGAGAGGAGGAAGAGAGAGGAAGAGGAGAGAGGTGGAGGAGAGAGGAAGAAGAGAGATGAGGAAGAGAGAGGAGGAAGAGAGAGGAGGAATAGAGAGGAAGAGGAGAGAGGAGGAAGAGAGGACGAAGAGAGAGGAGGAAGAGAGAGGAGAAAAAGAGAGGAGGAAGAGAGAGGAGGAAGAGAGAGTATGAGGAGAGAGGAGGAAGAGAGAGGAGGAGGAGAGAGGTGGAAGAGGGAGGAGGAAGAGAGAGGAGGAATAGAGAGGAAGATTAGAGAGGAGGAAGAGAGAGAATGAGGAGAGAGGAGGAAGAGAGAGGAGGAAGAGAGAGGATGAGGAGAGAGGAGGAAGAGAGAGGAGGAAGAGAGAGGAGGAAGAGAGAGGAGGAAGAGAGAGGAGGAGGAAGAGAGAGGAGGAAGAGAGAGGAGGAAGAGAGAGTAGGAAGAGAGTTGAGGAAGAGAGAGGAGCAAGAGAGAGGAGGAAGAGAGAGGAGGAGCAATTAAAAGGAGGAAGAGAGAGGAAGAGGAGAGAGGAAGCGGAGAGAGGAGGAAGAGAGAGGAGGAATAAAGAGGAGGAAGAGAGAGGAAGAGGAGAGAGGAGGAAGAGAGCGGAGGAAGAGAGAGGAGGAAGAGAGAGGATGAGGAGAGAGGAGGAAGAGAGAGTACGAAGAGAGAGGAGGAAGAGGGAGGAGGAAGAGAGAGGAGGAAGAGAGAGGAGGAGGAGAGAGGAGGAAGAGAAAGGAGGAAGAGAGAGGAGGAAAAGGAAGGAGGAAGATAGGTGAGGAAGAGAGAGGAGCAAGAGAGAGGAGGAAGAGAGAGGAGGAGGAAGAAAGAGGAGGAAGAGAGAGGAAGAGAAGAGAGGAAGCGGAGAGAGGAGGAAGAGAGAGGAAGAGGAGAGAGGATGAAGAGAAAGGAGGAAGAGAGAGGAGGAAGAGAGAGGAGGAAGAGAGAGGAGGAAGAGAGTGGAGGAAGAGAGTTAATGAGGAGAGAGGAGAAGAGTGCGGAGGAAGGAGAGGAGGAGGAAGAGAGAGGAGGAAGAGATAGGAGGAAGACAGAGGAGGTAGAGAGAGGAGGAGGACAGAGGTGGAAGAGGCAGGAGGAAGAGAGAGGAAGAGGAGAGAGGAGGAAGAGAGAGGAGGAAGAGAGAGGAGGAAGAGAGAGGAGGAGGAGAGAGGAGGAAGAGAGAGGGGGAAGAGAGAGGAGGAAGAGAGTGGAGGAAGAGAGAGGAGGAGGAGAGAGGTGGAAGAGAGAGGAGGAAGAAAGAGGAAGAGGCGAGATGAGGAAGGGAGAGGAGGAAGAGAGAGGAGGAAGAGAGAGGAGGAAGAGAGAGGAGGAAGAGATAGGAGGAAGACAGAGGAGGTAGAGAGAGGAGGAGGAGAGAGGTGGAAGGGGCAGGAGGAAGAGAGAGGAAGAGGAGAGAGGAGGAAGAGAGAGGAGGAAGAGAGAGGAGGAAGACAGAGGAGGTAGAGAGAGGAGGAGGAGAGAGGTGGAAGAGGGAGGAGGAAGAGAGAGGAAGAGGCGAGATGAGGAAGAGAGAGGAGGAAGAGAGAGGAGGAAGAGAGAGGAGGAAGAGAGAGGAGGAAGAGCGAGGATGAAGAGAGAGGAGAAAGAGAGAGAAGGAAGAGAGAGGATGAGGAGAGAGGTGGAGGAGAGAGGTGGAAGAGAGAGGAGGAAGAGAGAGGAGGAGGAGAGAGGCGGAAGAGAGAGGAGGAAGAGAGAGGAGGAAGAGAGTGGAGGAAGAGAGAGGAGGAGGAGAGAGGTGGAAGAGAGAGGAGGAAGAGAGAGGAAGAGGACAGAAAAGGAAGAGAGAGGAGGAATAAGGAGGAGGAAGAGAGAGGTAGAGGAGAGAGGAGGAAGAGAGAAGAGGAAGAGAGAGGAGGAGGAGAGAGGAGGAAGAGGGAGGAGGAAGAGAGAGGAGGAAGAGAGAGGAGGAAGAGAGAGGAGGAGGAAGAGAGAGGAGGAATAGAGAGGAGGAAGAGAGAGGAGGAAGAGAGAGGAGGAAGAGAGAGGAAGAGGAGAGATGAGGAAGAGAGAGGAGGAAGAGAGAAGAGGAAGAGAGAGGAGAAAGAGAGAGGAGGAAGAGAGAGGAAGAGGAGAGAGGTGGAGGAGAGAGGAAGAAGAGAGATGAGGAAGAGAGAGGAGGAAGAGAGAGGAGGAATAGAGAGGAAGAGGAGAGAGGAGGAAGAGAGGACGAAGAGAGAGGAGGAAGAGAGAGGAGGAAAAGAGAGGAGGAAGAGAGAGGAGGAAGAGAGAGTATGAGGAGAGAGGAGGAAGAGAGAGGAGGAGGAGAGAGGTGGAAGAGGGAGGAGGAAGAGAGAGGAGGAATAGAGAGGAAGATTAGAGAGGAGGAAGAGAGAGAATGAGGAGAGAGGAGGAAGAGAGAGGAGGAAGAGAGAGGATGAGGAGAGAGGAGGAAGAGAGAGGAGGAAGAGAGAGGAGGAAGAGAGAGGAGGAAGAGAGAGGAGGAGGAAGAGAGAGGAGGAAGAGAGAGGAGGAAGAGAGAGTAGGAAGAGAGTTGAGGAAGAGAGAGGAGCAAGAGAGAGGAGGAAGAGAGAGGAGGAGGAATTAAAAGGAGGAAGAGAGAGGAAGAGGAGAGAGGAAGCGGAGAGAGGAGGAAGAGAGAGGAGGAATAAAGAGGAGGAAGAGAGAGGAAGAGGAGAGAGGAGGAAGAGAGCGGAGGAAGAGAGAGGAGGAAGAGAGAGGATGAGGAGAGAGGAGGAAGAGAGAGTACGAAGAGAGAGGAGGAAGAGGGAGGAGGAAGAGAGAGGAGGAAGAGAGAGGAGGAGGAGAGAGGAGGAAGAGAAAGGAGGAAGAGAGAGGAGGAAGAGGAAGGAGGAAGATAGGTGAGGAAGAGAGAGGAGCAAGAGAGAGGAGGAAGAGAGAGGAGGAGGAAGAAAGAGGAGGAAGAGAGAGGAAGAGAAGAGAGGAAGCGGAGAGAGGAGGAAGAGAGAGGAAGAGGAGAGAGGATGAAGAGAAAGGAGGAAGAGAGAGGAGGAAGAGAGAGGAGGAAGAGAGTGGAGGAAGAGAGTTAATGAGGAGAGAGGAGAAGAGTGCGGAGGAAGGAGAGGAGGAGGAAGAGAGAGGAGGAAGAGATAGGAGGAAGACAGAGGAGGTAGAGAGAGGAGGAGGACAGAGGTGGAAGAGGCAGGAGGAAGAGAGAGGAAGAGGAGAGAGGAGGAAGAGAGAGGAGGAAGAGAGAGGAGGAAGAGAGAGGAGGAGGAGAGAGGAGGAAGAGAGAGGGGGAAGAGAGAGGAGGAAGAGAGTGGAGGAAGAGAGAGGAGGAGGAGAGAGGTGGAAGAGAGAGGAGGAAGAAAGAGGAAGAGGCGAGATGAGGAAGAGAGAGGAGGAAGAGAGAGGAGGAAGAGAGAGGAGGAAGAGAGAGGAGGAAGAGATAGGAGGAAGACAGAGGAGGTAGAGAGAGGAGGAGGAGAGAGGTGGAAGAGGCAGGAGGAAGAGAGAGGAAGAGGAGAGAGGAGGAAGAGAGAGGAGGAAGAGAGAGGAGGAAGAGAGAGGAGGAGGAGAGAGGAGGAAGAGAGAGGAGGAAGAGAGAGGAGGAAGAGAGTGGAGGAAGAGAGAGGAGGAGGAGAGAGGTGGAAGAGAGAGGAGGAAGAGAGAGGAAGAGGCGAGATGAGGAAGAGAGAGGAGGAAGAGAGAGGAGGAAGAGAGAGGAGGAAGAGAGAGGAGGAAGAGAGAGGAGGAGGAAGAGAGAGGAGGAATAGAGAGGAGGAAGAGATAGGAGGAAGAGAGAGGAGGAGGAAGAAAGTGGAGGAAGAGAGAGGAAGAGGAGAGAGGAAGCGGAGAGTGGAGGAAGAGAGAGGAGGAAGAGAGAGGAGGAGCAAGAGAGTTGAGGAAGAGAGAGGAGGAAGAGAGAGGAGGAAGAGAGAGGAGAAAGATAGAGGAGGAAGAGAGTGGAGGAAGAGAGAGAAGGAAGAGAGAGGAGGAAGAGAGAGGAGGAAGAAAGAGGAAGAGGAGAGAGGAGGAAGAGAGTGGAGGAAGAGAGAGGAGGAAGAGAGAGGAGGAAGAGAGAGTAGGAAGAGAGAGGAGAAAGAGAGAGGAGAAAGAGAGAGGAGGAAGAGAGAGGAGGAAGAGAGAGGAGGAAGAGAGAGGAGGAATAGAGAGGAAGATGAGAGAGGAGGAAGAGAGAGAATGAGGAGAGATGAGGAAGAGAGAGGAGGAAGAGAGAGGATGAAGAGAGAGGAGGAAAAGAGAGGAGGAGGAGAGAGGATGAAGAGAAAGGAGGAAGAGAGAGGAGGAAGAGAGAGGAACAGGAGAGAGAAGGAAGAGAGAGGAGGACGAGAGAGGAGGAGGAGAGAGGAGGAAGAGAGAGGAGGAAGAGAGGAGGAAGAGAGAGGAGGAAGAGAGAGGAAGAGGAGAGAGGTGGAAGAGAGAGGAGGATGAGAGAGGAGGAGGAGAGAGGAGGAAGAGAGAGGAGGAAGAGAGAGGAGGAAGAGAGAGGAGGAGGAGAGAGGTGGAGGAGAGAGGTGGAAGAGAGAGGAGGAAGAGAGAGGAAGAGGAGAGATGAGGAAGAGAGAGGAGAAAGAGAGAGGAGGAGGAGAGAGGAGAAAGAGAGAGGAGGAAGAGAGAGGAGGAAGAGAGAGGAAGAGGAGAGTGGTGGAGGATAGAGGAAGAAGAGAGATGAGGAAGAGAGAGGAGGAAGAGAGAGGAGGAATAGAGAGGAAGAAGAGAGAGGAGGAAGAGAGAGGAGGAAGAGAGAGGATGAGGAGAGAGGAAGAGGAGAGGTGGAGGAGAGAGGAAGAAGAGAGAGCAGGAAGAGAGAGGAGGAGGAGAGAGGAGGAAGAGAGAGGAGGAAAAGAGAGGAGGAAGAGAGGGGAGGAAGAGAGAGGAGGAAGAGAGAGGAGGAAGAGAGAGGATGAGGAGAGAGGAGGAAGAGAGAGGAGGAAGAGAGAGGAAGAGGAGAGATGAGGAAGAGAGAGGAGAAAGAGAGAGGAGGAAGAGAGAGGAGGAAGAGAGAGGAGGAAGAGAGAGGAGGAAGAGAGAGGAAGAAGACAGAGGAAGAGGAGAGAGGAGAAAGAGAGGAGGAAGAGAGAGGAGGAAGAGAGAGGAGGAAGAGAGAGGAGGAGGAGAGAGGTGGAAGAGAGAGGAGGAAGAGAGAGGAAGAAGAGAGAGGTGGAGGAGAGAGGAAGAAGAGAAATGAGGAAGAGAGAGGAGGAAGAGAGAGGAGGAGGAGAGATGAGGAAGAGAGAGGAGGAAGAGGGAGGAGGAAGAGAGAGGAGGAAGAGAGAGGAGGAAGAGAGAGGATGAGGAGAGAGGAAGAAGAGAGAGGAGGAAGAGAGAGGAGGAAGAGAGAGGAGGAAGAGAGGGAGGAGGAGAGAGGTGGAAGAGGGATGAGGAAGAGAGAGGAAGAGGAGAGAGGAGGAAGAGAGAGGAGGAAGAGAGAGGAAGAGGAGAGTGGTGGAGGATAGAGGAAGAAGAGAGATGAGGAAGAGAGAGGAGGAAGAGAGAGGAGAAATAGAGAGGAAGAAGAGAGAGGAGGAAGAGAGAGGAGGAAGAGAGAGGATGAGGAGAGAGGAAGAGGAGAGGTAGAGGAGAGAGGAAGAAGAGAGAGCAGTAAGAGAGAGGAGTAGGAGAGAGGAGGAAGAGAGAGGAGGAAAAGAGAGGAGGAAGAGAGAGGAGGAAGAGAGAGGAGGAAGAGAGAGGAGGAAGAGAGAGGATGAGGAGAGAGGAGGAAGAGAGAGGAGGAAGAGAGAGGAAGAGGAGAGATGAGGAAGAGAGAGGAGAAAGAGAGAGGAGGAAGAGAGAGGAGGAAGAGAGAGGAGGAAGAGAGAGGAGGTAGAGAGAATAAGAAGAGAGAGGAAGAGGAGAGAGGAGGAAGAGAGGAGGAAGAGAGAGGAGGAAGAGAGAGGAGGAAGACAGAGGAGGAGGAGAGAGGTGGAAGAGAGTGGAGGAAGAGAGAGGAAGAAGAGAGAGGTGGAGGAGAGAGGAGGAAGAGAAATGAGGAAGAGAGAGGAGGAAGAGAGAGGAGGAGGAGAGATGAGGAAGAGAGAGGAGGAAGAGGGAGGAGGAAGAGAGAGGAGGAAGAGAGAGGAGGAAGAGAGAGGATGAGGAGAGAGGAAGAAGAGAGAGGAGGAAGAGAGAGGAGGAAGAGAGAGGAGGAAGAGAGGGAGGAGGAGAGACGTGGAAGAGGGATGAGGAAGAGAGAGGAAGAGGAGAGAGGAGGAAGAGAGAGGAGGAAGAGAGGGGATGAAGAGAGAGGAGGAGGAGAGAGGAGGAAGAGAGAGGAGGAAGAGAGAGGAGGAAGAGAGAGGAGGAAGAGAGGGAGGAGGAGAGAGGTGGAAGAGGGATGAGGATGAGAGAGGAAGAGGAGAGAGGAGGAAGAGAAAGGAGGAAGAGAGAGGAGGAAGAGAGAGGAGGAAGGGAGAGGAAGAGGAGAGAGATGGAGGAGAGAGGAAGAAGAGAGATGAGGAAAAGGGAGGAGGGAGAGGAGCAATAGAGAGGAAGAGGAAAGAGGAGGAAGAGAGAGGAGGAAGAGAGAGGAGGAAGAGAGCGGAGGAGGAGAGAGGTGGAAGAGAGAGGAGGAAGAGAGAGGAGAAAGAGAGAGAAGGAAGAGAGAGGAGAAGGAGAGAAGATGAAGAGAAAGGAGGAAGAGAGAGGAGGAAGACAGAGGAGGAAGAGAGATGAGGAAGAGAGAGGAGGAAGAGAAAGGAGGAAGAGAGAGGAGGAGGAAGAGAGAGGAGGAAGAGAGAGGAGGAAGAGAGAGGAGAAAGAGAGAGGAGGAATAGAGAGGAAGAGGAGTGAGGAGGAAGAGAGAGGATGAAGAGAGAGCAGGAAGAGAGGAGGAAGAGAGAGCAGGAAGGGAGAGGAAGAAGAGAGAGGAACTAGAGAGAGGAGAAAGAGAGAGGAGGAAGAGAGAGGAATAAGACAGAGGAGGAAGAGAGAGGAGGAAGACAGAGGAGGAAGAGAGAGGAAGAGGAGAGAGGTGGGGGAGAGAGGAAGAAGAGAGATGAGGAAGAGAGAGGAGGAAGAGAGAGGAGGAAGAGAGAGGAGGAATAGAGACGAAGAGGAGAGAGGAGGATGAGAGGAGGAAGAGAGAGGAGGAAGAGAGAGGAGGAAGAGAGAGGAGGAAGAGAGAGTAGGAAGAGAGAGGAGGAAGAGAGAGGATGAGGAGAGAGGAGAAAGAGAGAGGAGGAGGAGAGAGGTGGAAGAGGGAGGAGGAAGAGAGAGGAGGAATAGAGAAGAAGATTAGAGAGGAGGAAGAGAGAGAATGAGGAGAGAAGAGGAAGAAAGAGGAGGAAGAGATAGGAGGAGGAAGAGAGAGGAGGAAGTAGAGGAAGAGGAGAGAGGGGGAGGAGAGAGGAAGAAGAGAGATGAGGAAGAGAGAGGAGGAAGAGAGATGAGGAAGAGAGAGGAGGAAGAGAGAAGAGGGGTAGAGAGGAAGAGGAGAGAGGTGGAGGAGAGAGGAAGAAGAGAGAGGAGGAAGAGAGAGGAGGAGGAGAGAGGAGGAAGAGAGAGGAAGAAGAGAGAGGAGGAAGAGAGAGGAGGAACAGAGAGGAGAAACAGAGAGGAAGAGGGGAGAGGAGGAAGAGAGAGGAGGAAGAGAGGAGGAAGAGAGAGGAACAGGAGAGAGGAGGAAGAGAGTGGAGGATGAGAGAGGATGAGGAGAGAGGAGTAAGAGAGAGGAGGAAGAGAGAGGAGGAAGAGAGAGGAGGAGGAGAGAGGTGGAGGAGAGAGGTGGAAGAGAGTGGAGGAAGAGACAGGATGAGGAGAGAGGAGGAAGAGTGTGGAGGAAGAGAGAGCAGGAGGAAGAGGGAGGAGGAAGAGAGAGGATGAGGAGAGAGGAGGAAGAGAGAGGAGGAAGAGAGAGGAGGAGGTGTGAGGAGGAAGAGAGAGGAGGAAGAGAGAGGAAGAGGAGAGAGGTGGAGGAGAGAGGAGGAGGAGAGAGGAAGAAGAGAGATGAGGAAGAGAGAGGAGGAAGAGAGAGGATGAGGAGAGAGGTGTAAGAGAGAGGAGGAAGTGATAGGAGGAAGAGAGAGGAGGAAGAGAGAGGAGGAAGAGAAAGGAGGAAGAGAGAGTATGAGGAGAGAGGAGGAAGGGAGAGGAGGAAAAGAGAGGAGGAGGAAGAGAGAGGAGGAAGATAGAGGAGGAAGAGAGAGGAGGAAGAGAAAGGAGGAATAGAGAGGAAGAGGAGAGAGGAGGAAGAGAGAGGAGGAAGAGAGAGCAGGAAGAGAGGAAGAAGAGAGAGCAGGAATAGAGAGGAGGAAGAGAGAGGAGGAAGAGACAGGAGGAAGAGACAGGAGGAAGAGAGAGGAACAGGAGACAGGAGGAAGAGAGAAGAGGATGAGAGTGGAGGAGGAGAGAGGAGGAAGAGAGAGGAGGAAGAGAGAGCAGGAAGAGAGGACGAAGAGAGAGCAGGAATAGAGAGGAGGAAGAGAGAGGAGGAAGAGATGGGAGGAAGAGAGAGGAGGAAGAGAGAGGAACAGTAGAGAGGAGGAAGAGAGAGGAGGAAGTGAGAGGAAGAGGAGAGAGGAGGAAGAGAGAGGAGGAAGATAGAGGAGGAAGAGAGAGGATGAGGAGAGAGGAGGAAGAGAGAGGAGGAAGAGAGAGGAGTAGGAGTGAGGAGGAAGAGAGCGGAGGAAGATAGAGGAGGAGGAGAGAGGAAGAGGAGAGAGGAGGAAGACAGAGGACGAAGAGAGAGCAGGAAGAGAGTAGGAAGAGAGAGCAGGAATAGAAAGGAGGAAGATGGAGGAGGAAGAGACAGGAGAAAGAGAGAGGAGGAAGTGAGAGGAACAGGAGAGAGGAGGCAGAGAGAGGAGGATGAGAGAGGAGGAGGAGAGAGGAGGATGAGAGAGGAGGAAGAGAGAGGAGGAGGAGATAGGTGGAGGAGACAGGTGGAAGAGAGAGGAGGAAGAGAGAGGAAGAGGAGAGATGAGGAAGAGAGAGGAGAAAGAGAGAGGAGGAAGAGAGAGGAGGAAGAGAGAGGAGGAAGAGAGAGGAGGAAGAGAGAGGAGGAAGAGAGAGGAAGAGGAGAGAGGAAGAAGAGAGGAGGAAGAGAGAGGAGGAAGAGAGAGGAGGAAGAGAGAGGATGAGGAGAGAGGAGGAAGAGAGAGGAGGAGGAGAGAGGTGGAAGAGGGAGGAGGAAGAGAGAGGAGGAAGAGAGAGGATGAGGAGAGAGGAGGAAGAGAGAGGAGAAAGAGAGAGGAGGAGGAAGAGAGAGGAGGAAGAGAGAGGAGGAAAAGAGAGGAGGAAGACAGACGATGAAGAGAGAGGAGGAAGAGAGAGGAGGAGGAAGAGATAGGAGGAAGAGAGAGGAGGAGGAGTGAGGGGGAAGAGAGAGGAGGAAGAGAGAGGAGGAAGAGAGAGGAGGAGGAGAGAGAAGGAAGAGAGAGGAGGAAGGGAGAGGAGGAAGAGAGAGGATGAGGAGAGATGAGGAATAGAGAGTAGGAAGAGAGAGGAGGAAGAGAGAGGAGGAAGAGAGAGGAGGAACAGAGAGGAAGAGGAGAGATTGAGGATAGAGGAGGAGGAGAGAGGAAGAAGAGAGATGAGGAAGATTGAGGAGGAAGAGAGAGGAGGAGGAGAGAGCACGAAGAGAGAGGAGGAAGATAGAGGATGAGGAGAGAAGAGGAAGAGAGAGGAGGAAAAGATAGGAGGAGGAAGAGAGAGGAGGAAGAGAGAGGAGGAAGAGAGAGGAGGAAGAGAGAGGATGAATAGATAGGAAGAGGAGAGAGGAGGAAGAGAGAGCAGGAAGAGAGGAGGAAGAGACAGGAGGAAGAGACAGGAGGAGGTGAGAGGAGGAAGAGAGAGGAGGAGGAGAGAGGTGGAGGAGAGAGGTGGAAGAGAGAGGAGGAAGAGAGAGGAAGAGGAGAGATGAGGAAGAGAGAGGATAAAGAGAGAGGAGGAAGAGAGAGGAGGAAGAGACAGGAGGAAGAGAGAGGAGGAAGAGAGAGGAGGAAGAGAGAGGAGGAAGAGAGAGGAGAAAGAGAGAGGATGAGGAGAGAGGAGGAAGAGAGTGGAGAAAGAGAGAGGAGGAGGAAGAGAGACGAGGAAGAGAGAGGAGGAAGAGAGAGGAGTAGATGAGGAAGACAGAGGAGGAAGAGACACGAGGAAGAGAGAGGAGGAGGAGAGAGGAGGAGGATAGAGGAGGAAGAGAGAGTAGGAAGAGAGAGGAGGAAGAGAGCGGAGGAATAGAGAGGAGGAAGAGAGAGGAGGAGGAGAGAGGTAGAAGAGAGAGGAGGAATAGAGAGGAAGAGGAGAGAGGAGGAATAGAGAGGAAGAAGAAAGAGGAGGAAGAGAGGAGGAAGAGAGAGGAGGAAGAGAGAGGAGAAAGAGAGAGGAGGAAGAGAGAAGAAGAGGAGAGAGGAAGAAGAGAGAGGAGGAAGAGAGAGGAGGAAGAGAGAGGAGGAAGAGAGAGGAGGAAGAGAGAGGAGGAGGAGAGAGGTGGAAGAGAGAGGAGGAAGAGAGAGGAAGAAGAGAGAGGTGGAGGAGAGAGGAAGAAGAGAAATGAGGAAGAGAGAGGAGGAAGAGAGAGGAGGAGGAGAGATGAGGAAGAGAGAGGAGGAAGAGGGAGGAGGAAGAGAGAGGAGGAAGAGAATGGAGGAAGAGAGAGGATGAGGAGAGAGGAAGAAGAGAGAGGAGGAAGAGAGAGGAGGAAGAGAGAGGAGGAAGAGACGGAGGTTGAGAGAGGTGGAAGAGGGATGAGGAAGAGAGAGGAAGATGAGAGAAGAGGAAGAGAGGGGAGGAAGAGAGAGGAGGAGGAGAGAGGAGGAAGAGAGAGTAGGAAGAGAGAGGAGGAAGAGAGAGGAGAAATAGGGAGGAAGAGTAGAGAAGAGGAAGAGAGAAGAGGAAGAGAGAACAGGAGGAGTGAGGAGGAAGAGAGAGGAGGAATAGAGAGGAAGAGGAGAGAGGAGGAAGAGAGAGGAGGAAGAGAGAGGAGGAAGAGAGAGGAGGAAGGGAGAGGAAGAGGAGAGAGATGGAGGAGAGAGGAAGAAGAGAGATGAGGAAAAGGGAGGAGGGAGAGGAGCAATAGAGGGGAAGAGGAAAGAGGAGGAAGAGAGAGCAGGAAGAGAGAGGAGAAAGAGAGAGGAGGAAGAGAGAGGAGAAGGAGAGAGGATGAAGAGAAAGGAGGAAGAGAGATGAGGAAGAGAGAGGAGGAAGAGAGTGGAGGAAGAGAGAGGAGGAGGAAGAGAGAGGAGGAAGAGAGAGGAGGAAGAGAGAGGAGAAAGAGAGAGGAGGAATAGAGAGGAAGAGGAGAGAAGAGGAAGAGAGAGGATGAAGAGAGAGCAGGAAGAGAGGAGGAAGAGAGAGCAGGAAGGGAGAGGAGGAAGAGAGACGAGGAGGAGAGAGGTGGAAGAGAGAGGAGGAAGAGAGATGAGGAAGAGAGAGGAGGAAGAGAGAGGAGGAAGAGAGAAGAGGAAGAGAGAGGGGGAAGAGAGAGGAGGAGGCGAGAGGTGGAGGAGAGAGGAGGAAGAGAGAGGAGGAAGAGAGAGGAGGAAGAGAGAGAAGGAAGAGAGAGGAGGAAGAGAGAGGATGAGGAGAGAGGAGGAAGACAGAGGAGGAAGAGAGAGGAGGAGGAGTGAGGAGGAAGAGAGAGGATGAGGAGCGATGAGGAAGAGAGACGAGGAAGAGAGAGGAGGAAGAGAGAAGAGGAAGAGAGAGGAGGAAGAGAGAGGATGAGGAGCGATGAGGAAGAGAGAGGAGGAAGAGAGAGGAGGAAGAGAGAAGAGGAAGAGAGAGGGGGAAGAGAGAGGAGGAGGCGAGAGGTGGAGGAGAGAGGAGGAAGAGAGAGGAGGAATAGAGAGGAGGAAGAGAGAGGAGGAAGAGAGAGAAGGAAGAGAGAGGAGGAAGAGAGAGGATGAGGAGAGAGGAGGAAGAGAGAGGAGGAGGAGAGAGGTGGAAGAGGGAGGAGGAAGACAGAGGAGGAATAGAGAAGAAGATTAGAGAGGAGGAAGAGAGAGAATGAGAAGAGAGGAGGAAAAAAGAGGAGGAAGAGAGAGGAGGAGGAAGAGAGAGGAGGAAGTAGAGGAAGAGGAGAGAGGTGGAGGAGCGAGGAAGAAGAGAGATGAGGAAGAGAGAGGAGAAAGATAGAGGAAGAGGAGAGATGAGGAAGAGAGAGGACGAAGAGAGAGGAGGAAGAGAGAGGAGGAAGAGAGAAGAGGAGGAGAGAGGAAGAAGAGAGAGGAGGAAGAGAGAGGAGGAAGAGAGAGGAGGAAGAGAGAGGAGGAAGAGAGAGGAGGAAGAGAGAGGAGGAACAGAGAGGAAGAGGGGAGAGGAGGAAGAGAGAGGAGGAATAGAGAGGAATAGGAGAGAGGAGGAAGTGAGAGGAGGAAGAGAGAGCAGGAAGAGAATAGGAAGAGAGAGCAGGAATAGAGAGGAGGAAGAGAGAGGAGGAAGAGACAGGAGGAAGAGAGAGGAGGAAGAGAGAGGAACAGGAGAGAGGAGGAAGAGAGAGGAGGATGAGAGAGGATGAGGAGAGATGAGGAAGAGAGAGGAGGAAGAGAGAGGAGGAAGAGAGAGGAGGAATAGAGACGAAGAGGAGAGAGGAGGATGAGAGGAGGAAGAGAGAGGAGGAAGAGAGAGGAGGAAGAGAGAGGATGAGGAGTGATGAGGAAGAGAGAGGAGGAAGAGAGAGGAGGAGAAGAGAGAAGAGGAAGAGAGAGGAGGAAGAGAGAGGAGGAGGAGAGAGGTGGAGGAGAGAGGAGGAAGAGAGAGGAGGAAGAGAGAGGAGGAAGAGAGAGGAGGAATAGAGACGAAGAGGTGAGAGGAGGATGAGAGGAGGAAGAGAGAGAGGAGAAGAGAGAGGAGGAAGATAGAGGAGGAGGAGAGAGTAGGAAGACAGAGGAGGAAGAGAGAGGAGGAGGAGTGAGGAGGAGGAGAGAGGAGGAAGATAGAGGAGGAGGAGAGAGGAGGAAGAGAGAGGAGGAGGAGAGAGGATGAGGAGAGAGAATGAAGAAAGAGGAGGAAGAGAGAGGAGGAGGAAGAGAGAGGAGAAAGAGAGAGGAGAAATAGAGAGGAAGAGGAGAGAGGAGGAAGAGAGAGGAAGAAGAGAGAGGAAGATGAGAGATGACGAAGAGAGAGGAGGAAGAGAGAGGAGGAAGAGAGAGGAGGAAGAGAGAAGAGGAGGAGAGAGGAAGAGGAGAGATGTGGGGGGATAGAGGAAGAAGAGAGAGGAGGAAGAGAGAGGAGGAGGAGAGAGGAGGAAGAGAGAGGAGGAAAAGAGAGGAGGAAGAGAGAGGAGGAAGAGAGAGGAGGAAGAGAAAGGATTAGGAGAGAGGAGGAAGAGAGAGGAGGAAGAGAGAGGAGGAGGAAGAGAGAGGAGGGAGAGAGAGGAGGAAGAGAGAGGAGGAAGAGAGAGGGGGAAGATAGAGGAGGAGGAGGGAGGAGGAAGAGAGAGGAGGAAGAGAGAGGAGGAGGAGAGGAGGAAGAGAGAGGAGGAAGAGAGAGGAGGAAGGGAGACGAAGAGGAGAGAGAGGTGGAGGAGAGAGGAGGAGGAGAGAGGAAGAAGAGAGATGAGGAATAGAGAGGAGGAAGAGAGAGGAGGAGGAGAGAGGAGGAAGAGAGAGGATGAAGAATGAGGAAGAAGAGAGAGGAGAAATAGAGAGGAAGAGGAGAGAGGAGGAATAGAGAAGAGGAAGAGAGAGGAGGAGGAGTGAGGAGGAAGAGAGAGGATGAAGAGAGAGGAGGAAGAGAGAGTAGGAAGAGAGAGGAGGAAGAGAGAGGAGGAGGAGTGAGGAGGAAGAGGAGAGAGGAGGAAGATAGAGGAGGAGGAGAGAGGAGGAAGAGAGAGGAGGAAGAGAGAGGAGGAGGAGAGAGGATGAAGAGAAAGGAGGAAGAGAGAGGAGGAAGAGAGAGGAGGAAGAGAGTGGAGGAAGAGAGAGGATGAGGAGAGAGGAGGAAGAGAGAGGAGGAAGAGAGAGGAGGAGGAGTTAGGAGAAGAGAGAGGAGGAAGATAGAGGAAGAGGAGAGAGGAGGGAAGAGAGAGGAGGAATAGAGAGGAGGAGGAGACAGGTGGAAGAGAGAGGAGGAAGAGAGAGGAGGAAGAGAGAGGAGGAAGAGAGAGGAGGAAGAGAGAGGAAGAGGAGAGAGGACGAAGAGAGAGGATGAGGAGAGAGGAGGAAGAGAGTGCAGGAAGAGAGAGCAGGAGGAGAGAGAGGAGGAGGAGAGAGGTAGAAGAGAGAGGAAGAAGAGAGATGAGGAAGAGAGAGGAGGAAGAGAGAGGAGGAATAGAGAGGAAGAGGAGAGAGAAGGAGGAGAGAGGAGAAAAACAGAAGAGGCTGAGAGAGGAGGAAGAGAGAGGATGAGGAGAGAGGAGGAAGAGAGAGGAGGAAGAGAGGAGGAAGAGAGAGCAGGAATAGAGAGGAGGAAGAGAGAGGAGGAAGAGAGGGGAGGAAGAGAGAGGAGGAGGAGAGAGGAGGAAGAGAGAGGAGGAAGAGAGAGGAGGAAGAGAGAGGAGGAAGAGAGAGGAGGAGAGAGAGGAGGAAGAGAGAGGAGGAGGAGAGAGGAGGAAGAGAGAGTAGGAAGAGAGAGGAGGAAGAGAGAGGAGGAGGAGAGAGAGGTGGAGGAGAGAGGTGAAGAGAGAGGAGGAAGAGAGAGGAAGAGGAGAGATGAGGAAGAGAGAGGAGGAAGAGAGAGGAGGAGGAGAGAGGTAGAAGAGAGAGGAAGAATAGAGATGAGGAAGAGAGAGGAGGAAGAGAGAGGAAGAAGAGAGAGGAAGAGGAGAGAGAAGGAGGAGAGAGGAGGAAAACAGAAGAGGCAGAGAGAGGAGGAAAAGAGAGGATGAGGAGAGAGGAGGAAGAGAGTTCAGGAAGAGAGAGCAGGAGGAGAGAGGAGAAAGAGAGAGGAGGAAGAGAGTGGAGGAAGAGAGGAGGAAGAGAGAGCAGGAATAGAGAGGAGGAAGAGAGAGGAGGAAGAGAGGGGAGGAAGAGAGAGGAGGAGGAGAGAGGAGGAAGAGAGAGGAGGAAGAGAGAGGAGGAAGAGAGAGGAGGAAGAGAGAGGAGGAAGAGAGAGGAGGAGGAGAGAGGAGGAAGAGAGAGGAGGAAGAGAGACGAGGAAGAGAGAGGAAGAGGAGAGAGGACGAAGAGAGAGGATGAGTAGAGAGGAGGAAGAGAGTTCAGGAACAGAGAGCAGGAGGAGAGAGGAGAAAGAGAGAGGAGGAAGAGAGAGGAACAGGAGAGAGGATGAGGAGAGAGGAGGAGAAGAGAGGAGGAAGAGAGAGGAGGAAGAAAGAGGAGGAGGAGAGAGGTAGAAGAGAGAGGAAGAAGAGTGATGACGAAGAGAGAGGAGGAAGAGAGAGGAGGAACAGAGAGGAAGAGGAGAGAGAAGGAGGAGAGAGGAGGAAAACAGAAGAGCAGAGAGAGAGGAGGAAGAGAGAGGATGAGGAGAGAGGAGGAAGAGAGTTCAGGAAGAGAGAGCAGGAGGAGAGAGGAGAAAGAGAGAGGAGGAAGAGACAGGAGGAAGAGAGGAGGAAGAGAGAGCAGTAATAGAGAGCAGGAAGAGAGGAGGAGGAAGAGAGGTGAGGAAGAGAGAGGAGGAGGAGAGAGGAGGAAGAGAGAGGAGGAAGAGGGAGGAGGAAGAGAGAGGAGAAAGAGAGAGGAGGAAGAGAGAGGAGGAAGAGAGAGGAGAAGGAGAGAGGAGGAAGAGAGAGGAGGAAGAGAGAGGAGGAAGAGAGAGGAAGAGGAGAGAGGACGAAGAGAGAGGATGAGGAGAGAGGAGGAAGAGAGAGCAGGAAGAGAGAGCAGGAAGAGAGAGGAGAAAGAGAGAGGAGGAAGAGAGAGGAGGAGGAGAGAGGTGGAGGAGAGAGGAGGAAGAGAGAGGAGGAAGAGAGAGGAGGAAGAGAGAGGAGGAATAGAGACGAAGAGGAGAGGGGAGGATGAGAGGAGGAAGAGAGAGGAGGAAGAGAGAAGAGGAAGAGAGAGGAGGAAGAGAGAGAAGGAAGAGAGAGGAGGAAGAGAGAGGATGAGGAGAGAGGAGGAAGAGAGAGGAGGAGGAGAGAGGTGGAAGAGGGAGGAGGAAGACAGAGGAGGAATAGAGAAGAAGATTAGAGAGGAGGAAGAGAGAGAATGAGGAGAGAGGAGGAAGAAACAGGAGGAAGAGAGAGGAGGAGAAAGAGAGAGGAGGAAGTAGAGGAAGAGGAGAGAGGTGGAGGAGAGAGGAAGAAGAGAGATGAGGAAGAGAGAGGAGAAAGATAGAGGAGAAATAGATAGGCAGAGGAGAGAGAAGGAAGAGAGAGGAGGAAGACAGAGGAAGAGGAGAGATGAGGAAGAGAGAGGAGGAAGAGAGAGGGAGAAAGAGAGAGGAGGAAGAGAGAAGAAGAGGAGAGAGGAAGAAGAGAGAGGAGGAAGAGAGAGGAGGAAGAGAGAGGAGGAAGAGAGAGGAGGAAGAGAGAGGAGAACAGAGAGGAGGAAGAGAGACGAGGAAGAGAGAGGAAGAGGAGAGAGGACGAAGAGAGAGGATGAGTAGAGAGGAGGAAGAGAGTTCAGGAAGAGAGAGCAGGAGGAGAGAGGAGAAAGAGAGAGGAGGAAGAGAGAGGAACAGGAGAGAGGATGAGGAGAGAGGAGGAAGAGAGAGGAGGAAGAGAGAGGAGGAAGAGAGAGGAGGAGGAGAGAGGAGGAAGAGAGAGGAGGAAGAGAGAGGAAGAGGAGAGAGGACGAAGAGAGAGGATGAGGAGAGAGGAGGAAGAGAGTGCAGGAAGAGAGAGCAGGAGGAGAGAGGAGGAGGAGAGAGGTAGAAGAGAGAGGAAGAAGAGAGATGAGGAAGAGAGAGGAGGAAGAGAGAGGAGGAATAGAGAGGAAGAGGAGAGAGAAGGAGGAGAGAGGAGAAAAACAGAAGAGGCTGAGAGAGGAGGAAGAGAGAGGATGAGGAGAGAGGAGGAAGAGAGAGGAGGAAGAGAGGAGGAAGAGAGAGCAGGAATAGAGAGGAGGAAGAGAGAGGAGGAAGAGAGGGGAGGAAGAGAGAGGAGGAGGAGAGAGGAGGAAGAGAGAGGAGGAAGAGAGAGGAGGAAGAGAGAGGAGGAAGAGAGAGGAGGAAGAGAGAGGAGGAAGAGAGAGGAGGAAGAGAGAGGAGGAAGAGAGAGGAGGAAGAGAGAGGAGGAAGAGAGAGGAGGAGGAGAGAGGTGGAGGAGAGAGGTGGAAGAGAGAGGAGGAAGAGAGAGGAAGAGGAGAGATGAGGAAGAGAGAGGAGGAAGAGAGAGGAGGAGGAGAGAGGTAGAAGAGAGAGGAAGAATAGAGATGAGGAAGAGAGAGGAGGAAGAGAGAGGAAGAAGAGAGAGGAAGAGGAGAGAGAAGGAGGAGAGAGGAGGAGGAAAACAGAAGAGGCAGAGAGAGGAGGAAAAGAGAGGATGAGGAGAGAGGAGGAAGAGAGTTCAGGAAGAGAGAGCAGGAGGAGAGAGGAGAAAGAGAGAGGAGGAAGAGAGTGGAGGAAGAGAGGAGGAAGAGAGAGCAGGAATAGAGAGGAGGAAGAGAGAGGAGGAAGAGAGGGGAGGAAGAGAGAGGAGGAGGAGAGAGGAGGAAGAGAGAGGAGGAAGAGAGAGGAGGAAGAGAGAGGAGGAAGAGAGAGGAGGAGGAGAGAGGAGGAAGAGAGAGGAGGAAGAGAGACGAGGAAGAGAGAGGAAGAGAAGAGAGGACGAAGAGAGAGGATGAGTAGAGAGGAGAAGAGAGTTCAGGAAGAGATAGCAGGAGGAGAGAGGAGAAAGAGAGAGGAGGAAGAGAGAGGAACAGGAGAGAGGATGAGGAGAGAGGAGGAAGAGAGAGGAGGAAGAGAGAGGAGGAAGAAAGAGGAGGAGGAGAGAGGTAGAAGAGAGAGGAAGAAGAGTGATGACGAAGAGAGAGGAGGAAGAGAGAGAGGAGGAACAGAGAGGAGGAAGAGGAGAGAGAAGGAGGAGAGAGGAGGAAAACAGAAGAGGCAGAGAGAGGAGGAAGAGAGAGGATGAGGATGAGAGGAGGAAGAGAGTTCAGGAAGAGAGAGCAGGAGGAGAGAGGAGAAAGAGAGAGGAGGAGAAGAGACAGGAGGAAGAGAGGAGGAAGAGAGAGCAGTAATAGAGAGCAGGAAGAGAGAGGAGGAAGAGAGGTGAGGAAGAGAGAGAGGAGGAGAGAGGAGGAAGAGAGAGGAGGAAGAGAGAGGAGGAAGAGAGAGGAGGAAAGAGAGAGAGGAGGAAGAGAGAGGAGGAAGAGAGAGGAGAAGGAGAGAGGAGGAAGAGAGAGGAGGAAGAGAGAGGAGGAAGAGAGAGGAAGAGGAGAGAGGACGAAGAGAGAGGATGAGGAGAGAGGAGGAAGAGAGAGCAGGAAGAGAGAGCAGGAAGAGAGAGGAGAAAGAGAGAGGAGGAAGAGAGAGGAGGAGGAGAGAGGTGGAGGAGAGAGGAGGAAGAGAGAGGAGGAAGAGAGAGGAGGAAGAGAGAGGAGGAATAGAGACGAAGAGGAGAGGGGAGGATGAGAGGAGGAAGAGAGAGGAGGAAGAGAGAAGAGGAAGAGAGAGGATGAGGAGAGAGGAGGAAGAGAGAGGAGGAGGAGAGAGGTGGAAGAGGGAGGAGGAAGACAGAGGAGGAATAGAGAAGAAGATTAGAGAGGAGGAAGAGAGAGAATGAGGAGAGAGGAGGAAGGAAACAGGAGGAAGAGAGAGGAGGAGAAAGAGAGAGGAGGAAGTAGAGGAAGAGGAGAGAGGTGGAGGAGAGAGGAAGAAGAGAGATGAGGAAGAGAGAGGAGAAAGATAGAGGAGAAATAGATAGGCAGAGGAGAGAGAAGGAAGAGAGAGGAGGAAGGACAGAGGAAGAGGAGAGATGAGGAAGAGAGAGGAGGAAGAGAGAGGAGAAAGAGAGAGGAGGAAGAGAGAAGAAGAGGAGAGAGGAAGAAGAGAGAGGAGGAAGAGAGAGGAGAAGAGAGAGGAGGAAGAGAGAGGAGGAAGAGAGAGGAGGAACAGAGAGGAGGAACAGAGAGGAAGAGAGGAGAGGAGGAAGAGAGAGGAGGAATAGAGAGGAATAGGAGAGAGGAGGAAGTGAGAGGAGGAAGAGAGAGCAGGAAGAGAATAGGAAGAGAGAGCAGGAATAGAGAGGCGGAAGAGAGAGGAGGAAGAGACAGGAGGAAGAGAGAGAGGAGGAAGAGAGAGGAACAGGAGAGAGGAGGAAGAGAGAGGAGGATGAGAGAGGATGAGGAGAGAGGAAAGAGAGAAGAGGAAGAGAGAGGAGGAGGAGTGAGGAGGAAGAGAGAGGAGGAATATAGAGGAGGAGGAGAGAGGAGGAAGATAGAGGAGGAAGAGAGATGAGGAGGAGAGAGAAGGAAGAAAGAGGAGGAAGAGAGAGGAGGAGGAAGAGAGAGGAGGGAACTGAGAGGAAGAGGAGAGAGGGTGGAGGAGAGAGGAAGAAGAAAGATGAGGAAGAGAGAGGAGGAAGAGAGAGGAGGAATAGAGAGGAAGATGATGAGATGAGGAAGAGAGTGAGGAGGAAGAGAGAGGAGGAAAAGAGAGAGGAAGATGAGAGATGAGGAAGAGAGAGGAGGAAGAGAGAGGAGAAGAGAGAGGAGGAAGAGAGAAGAGGAGGAGAGAGGAAGAGGAGAGAGGTGGAGGATAGAGGAAGAAGAGAGAGGAGGGAAGAGAGAGGAGGAGGAGAGAGGAGGAAGAGAGAGGAGGAAAAGAGAGGAGGAGAGAGAGGAGGAAGAGAGAGGAGGAAGAGAGAGGATGAGGATGAGAGGAGGAAGAGAGAGGAGGAGGAGAGAGGATGAGGGAGAGAAGGAAGAAAGAGGAGGAAGAGAGAGGAGGAGGAAGAGAGAGGAGGAAGTGAGAGGAAGAGGGAGAGAGGTGGAGGAGAGAGGAAGAAGAAAGATGAGGAAGAGAGAGAGAGAAGATGAGAGGAGAATAGAGAGGAAGAGGAGAGAGGAGGAAGAGAGAGGAGGAAGAGAGAGGAAGATGAGAGATGAGTAAGAGAGAGGAGGAAGAGAGAGGAGAAGAGAGAGGAGGAAGAGAAAGGAGGAAGAGAGAAGAGGAGGAGAGAGGAAGAGGAGAGAGGTGGAGGATAGAGGAAGAAGAGAGAGGAGGAAGAGAGAGGAGGAGGAGAGAGGAGGAAGAGAGAGGAGGAAAAGAGAGGAGGAAGAGAGAGGAGGAAGAGAGAGGAGGAAGAGAGAGGATGAGGAGAGAGGAGGAAGAGAGAGGAGGAAGAGAGAGGAGGAGGAAGAGAGAGGAGGGAGAGAGAGGAGGAAGAGAGAGGAGGAAGAGAGAGGGGGAAGATAGAGGAGGAGGAGGGAGGAGGAAGAGAGAGGAGGAAGAGAGAGGAGGAGGAGAGAGGAGGAAGAGAGAGGAGGAAGAGAGAGGAGGAAGAGAGAGAAGGAAGAGGAGAGAGGACGAAGAGAGAGGATGAGGAGAGAGGAGGAAGAGAGTGCAGGAAGAGAGAGCAGGAGGAGAGAGGAGAAAGAGAGAGGAGGAAGAGAGAGGAGGAGGAGAGAGGATGAGGAGAGAGGAGGAAAAGAGAGGAGGAAGAGAGAGGAGGATGAGAGAGGAGGAGGAGAAAGGTAGAAGAGAGAGGAAGAAGAGAGATGAGAAAGAGAGAGGAGGAGGAGAGAGAGGAGGAATAGAGAGGAAGAGGAGAGAGAAGGGGGAGAGAGGAGGAAAACAGAAGAGGGCAGAGAGAGGAGGAAGAGAGAGGATGAGGAGAGAGGAGGAAGAGAGTTCAGGAAGAGAGAGCAGGAGGAGAGAGGAGAAAGAGAGAGGAGGAAGAGAGGGGAGGAAGAGAGAGGAGGAGGAGAGAGGAGGAAGAGAGAGGAGGAAGGAGAGAGGAGGAAGAGAGAGGAGGAAGAGAGAGGAGGAGGAGAGAGGAGGAAGAGAGAGTAGGAAGAGAGAGGAGGAGAGAGAGGAAGAGGAGAGAGGACGAAGAGAGAGGATGAGGAGAGAGGAGGAAGAGAGTGCAGGAAGAGAGAGCAGGAGGAGAGAGGAGGAATAGAGACGAAGAGGAGAGAGGAGGATGAGAGGAGGAAGAGAGAGGAGGAAGAGAGAGGAGGAAGAGAGAGGAGGAAGAGAGAGAAGGAAGAGAGAGGAGGAAGAGAGAGGATGAGGAGAGAGGAGGAAGAGAGAGGAGGAGGAGAGAGGTGGAAGAGGGAGGAGGAAGACAGAGGAGGAATAGAGAAGAAGATTAGAGAGGAGGAAGAGAGAGAATGAGGAGAGAGGAGGAAGAAAGAGGAGGAAGAGAGAGGAGGAGAAAGAGAGAGGAGGAAGAGAGAGGAGGAAGAGAGAGGAGAAAGAGAGAGAGGAGGAAGAGAGAGGATGAGGAGAGAGGAGGAAGAGAGTTCAGGAAGAGAGAGCAGGGAGAGAGGAGAAAGAGAGAGGAGGAAGAGAGGGGAGGAAGAGAGAGGAGGAGGAGAGAGTAGGAAGAGAGATTAGGAAGAGAGAGGAGGAAGAGAGAGGAGGAAGAGAGAGGAGGAGGAGAGAGGAGGAAGAGAGAGTAGGAAGAGAGAGGAGGAATAGAGAGGAAGAGGAGAGAGGACGAAGAGAGAGGATGAGGAGAGAGGAGGAAGAGAGTGCAGGAAGAGAGAGCAGGAGGAGAGAGGAGAAAGAGAGAGGAGGAGGAGAGAGGAGGAAGAGAGAGGAGGAGGAGAGAGGATGAGGAGAGAGAAGGAAGAAAGAGGAGGAAAGGAGAGGAGGAGGAAGAGAGAGGAGGAAGTGAGAGGAAGAGGAGAGAGGTGGAGGAGAGAGGAAGAAGAAAGATGAGGAAGAGAGAGGAGAAAGAGAGAGGAGAAATAGAGAGGAAGAGGAGAGAGGAGGAAGAGAGAGGAGGAAGAGAGAGGAAGATGAGAGATGAGGAAGAGAGAGGAGGAAGAGAGAGGAGAAGAGAGAGGAGGAAGAGAGAAGAGTAGGAGAGAGGAATAGGAGAGAGGTGGAGGATAGAGGAAGAAGAGAGAGGAGGAAGAGAGAGGAGGAGGAGAGAGGAGGAAGAGAGAGGAGGAAAAGAGAGGAGGAAGAGAGAGGAGGAAGAGAGAGGAGGAAGAGAGAGGATGAGGAGAGAGGAGGGAGAGAGAGGAGGAAGAGAGAGGAGGAGGAAGAGAGAGGAGGGAGAGAGAGGAGGAGAGAGAGTAGGAAGAGAGAGGGGGAAGATAGAGGAGGAGGAGGGAGGAGGAAGAGAGAGGAGGAAAAGAGAGGAGGAGGAGAGAGGAGGAAGAGAGAGGAGGAAGAGAGAGGAGGAAGAGAGAGGTGGAAGAGAGAGGAGGAAGAGAGAGGAGGAGGAGAGAGGTGGAGGAGAGAGGTGGAAGAGAGAGGAGGAAGAGAGAGGAAGAGGAGAGATGAGGAAGAGAGAGGAGGAAGAGAGAGGAAGAATAGAGAGGAAGAGGAGAGAGAAGGAGGAGAGAGGAGGAAAACAGAAGAGGCAGAGAGAGGAGGAAAAGAGAGGATGAGGAGAGAGGAGGAAGAGAGTTCAGGAAGAGAGAGCAGGAGGAGAGAGGAGAAAGATAGAGGAGGAAGAGAGAGGAGGAAGAGAGGAGGAAAAGAGAGCAGGAATAGAGAGGAGGAAGAGAGAGGAGGAAGAGAGGGGAGGAAGAGAGAGGAGGAAGAGAGAGGAGGAGGAGAGAACAGGAAGAGAGAGGAGGAAGAGAGACGAGGAAGAGAGAGGAAGAGGAGAGAGGACGAAGAGAGAGGATGAGTAGAGAGGAGGAAGAGAGTTCAGGAAGAGAGAGCAGGAGGAGAGAGGAGGAGGAGAGAGGTAGAAGAGAGAGGAAGAAGAGAGATGAGGAAGAGAGAGGAGGAAGAGAGAAGAGGAAGAGAGAGGAGGAAGAGAGAGGAGGAAGAGAGAGGAGGAGGAGAGAGGAGGAAGAGAGAGGAGGAAGAGAGAGGAAGAGGAGAGAGGACGAAGAGAGAGGATGAGGAGAGAGGAGGAAGAGAGTGCAGGACGAGAGAGCAGGAGGAGAGAGGAGAAAGAGAGAGGAGGAAGAGAGAGGAGGAGGAGAGAGGATGACGAGAGAGGAGGAAGAGAGAGGAGGAAGAGAGAGGAGGAGGAGAGAGGTAGAAGAGAGAGGAAGAAGAGAGATGAGGAAGAGAGAGGAGGAAGAGAGAGGAGGAAGAGAGAGGAGGAAGAGAGAGGAGGAAGAGAGAGGAGGAAGAGAGAGGAGGAGGAGAGAGGAGGAAGAGAGAGGAGGAATAGAGAGGAAAAGGAGAGAGAAGGAGGAGAGAGGAGGAAGAGACAGGAGGAGGAGAGAGGAGGATGAGAGAGGAAGAGGAGAAAGGAGAGAGGAGAGAGGAGGAAGAGAGAGTAAGAAGAGAGAGAAGGAGGAGAGAGGAGGAAGAGACAGGAGGAAGAGAGAGGAGGAAGAGAGAGGAGGAAGAGAGATGAGGAGGAGTGAGGAGGAGGAGAGAGGAGGAAGATAGAGGAGGAGGAGAGAGGAGGAAGAGAGAGGAGGAGGAGAGAGGATGAGGAGAGAGAAGGAAGAAAGAGGAGGAAGAGAGAGGAGGAGGAAGAGAGAGGAGGAAGTGAGAGGAAGAGGAGAGAGGTGGAGGAGAGAGGAAGAAGAAAGATGAGGAAGAGAGAGGAGAAAGAGAGAGGAGAAATAGAGAGGAAGAGGAGAGAGGAGGAAGAGAGAGGAGGAAGAGAGAGGAAGATGAGAGATGAGGAAGAGAGAGGAGGAAGAGAGAGGAGAAGAGAGAGGAGGAAGAGAGAGGAGGAAGAGAGAAGAGGAGGAGAGAGGAAGAGGAGAGAGGTGGAGGATAGAGGAAGAAGAGAGAGGAGGAAGAGAGAGGAGGAAGAGAGAGGAGGAAGAGAGAGGAGGAAAAGAGAGGAGGAAGAGAGAGGAGGAAGAGAGAGGAGGAAGAGAGAGGATGAGGAGAGAGGAGGGAGAGAGGAGGAAGAGAGAGGAGGAGGAAGAGAGAGGGGGAAGATAGAGGAGGAGGAGGGAGGAGGAAGAGAGAGGAGGAAGAGAGAGGAGGAGGAGAGAGGAGGAAGAGAGAGGAGGAAGAGAGAGGAGAAAGAGAGAGGAGGAAGAGAGAGGAGGAAGAGAGAGGAGGAGGAGAGAGGTGGAGGAGAGAGGTGGAAGAGAGAGGAGGAAGAGAGAGGAAGAGGAGAGATGAGGAAGAGAGAGGAGGAAGAGAGAGGAGGAGGAGAGAGATAGAAGAGAGAGGAAGAATAGAGATGAGGAAGAGAGAGGAGGAAGAGAGAGGAAGAATAGAGAGGAAGAGGAGAGAGAAGGAGGAGAGAGGAGGAAAACAGAACAGGCAGAGAGAGGAGGAAAAGAGAGGATGAGGAGAGAGGAGGAAGAGAGTTCAGGAAGAGAGAGCAGGAGGAGAGAGGAGAAAGAGAGAGGAGGAAGAGAGAGGAGGAAGAGAGGAGGAAGAGAGAGCAGGAATAGAGAGGAAGAAGAGAGAGGAGGAAGAGAGGGGAGGAAGGGAGAGGAGGAGGAGAGAGGAGGAAGAGAGAGGAGGAAGAGAGAGGAGGAAGAGAGAGGAGGAAGAGAGAGGAGGAAGAGAGAGGAGGAGGAGAGAACAGGAAGAGAGAGGAGGAAGAGAGACGAGGAAGAGAGAGGAAGAGGAGAGAGGACGAAGAGAGAGGATGAGTAGAGAGGAGGAAGAGAGTTCAGGAAGAGAGAGCAGGAGGAGAGAGGAGAAAGAGAGAGGAGGAAGAGAGAGGAAGAGGAGAGAGATGAGGAGAGAGGAGGAAGAGAGAGGAGGAAGAGAGAGGAGGAGGAGAGAGGAGGAGGAGAGAGGTAGAAGAGAGAGGAAGAAGAGAGATGAGGAAGAGAGAGGAGGAAGAGAGAAGAGGAAGAGAGAGGAGGAAGAGAGAGGAGGAAGAGAGAGGAGGAGGAGAGAGGAGGAAGAGAGAGGAGGAAGAGAGAGGAAGAGGAGAGAGGACGAAGAGAGAGGATGAGGAGAGAGGAGGAAGAGAGTGCAGGAAGAGAGAGCAGAGGGAGAGAGGAGAAAGAGAGAGGAGGAAGAGAGAGGAGGAGGAGAGAGGATGACGAGAGAGGAGGAAGAGAGAGGAGGAAGAGAGAGGAGGAGGAGAGAGGTAGAAGAGAGAGGAAGAAGAGAGATGAGGAAGAGAGAGGAGGAAGAGAGAGGAGGAAGAGAGAGGAGTAGGAGAGTGGAGGAAGAGACAGGAGGAGGAGAGAGGAGGATGAGAGAGGAAGAGGAGAAAGGAGAGAGGAGAGAGGAGGAAGAGAGAGAAGAAGAGAGAGAAGGAGGAGAGAGGAGGAAGAGACAGGAGGAAGAGAGAGGAGGAAGAGAGAGGAGGAAGAGAGAGGAGGAATAGAGAGGAGGAAGAGAGAGGAACAGGAGAGAGGAGGAAGAGAGAGGAGGATGAGAGAAGAAGAATAGAGAGGAAGAGGAGAGAAGAGGAAGATAGAGGAGGAAGAGAAAGGAGGAAGAGAGAGGAGGAAGAGAGAGGAGGAGGAGAGAGGTGGAAGAGAGAGGAGGAAGAGAGAGGAAGAGATGAGGAAGACAGAAGAGGAAGAGACACGAGGAAGAGAGAGGAGGAATAGAGAGGAGGAGGAGAGAGGAGGAAGGAAGAGGAGGAAGAGAGGGGAGGAAGAGAGAGGAAGAATAGAGAGGAGGAAGAGAGTGGAGGAAGAGAGAGGAGGAAGAGAGAGGAGGAGGAGAGAGGAGGAAGAGAGAGGAGGAAGAGAGAGGCGGAAGAGAGAGGAAGAAGAGAGAGGATGATGAGAAATGAAGAAGAGAGAGGAGGAAGAGAGAGGAGAAAGAGAGAGGAAGAATAGAGAGGAAGAGGAGAGAGGAGGAAGAGAGAGGAGGAAGAGAGAGCAGGAAGAGAGGAGGAAGAGAGAGCAGGAATAGAGAGGAGGAAAAGAGAGGAGGAAGAGACAGAAGGAAGAGACAGGAGGAAGAGTGAGCAAGAGGAGAGATGAGGAAGAGAGAGGAGCATGAGAGAGGAGGAAGGGAGAGGAAGAGGAGAGAGGAGGAAGAGAGAGGAGGAAGAGACAGGAGGAGGAGAGAGGAGGAAGAGAGAGGAACAGGAGAGAGGAGGAAGAGAGAGGACGATGAGAGAGGAGGAGGAGAGTGGAGGAAGAGAGAGGAGGAAGAGAGAGGAGGAAGAGAGAGGAGGAAGAGAGTGGAAGAGGATAGAGGAGGAAGAGAGAGGAGGAAGAGAGAGCAGGAAGAGAGGAGGAAGAGAGAGCAGGAATAGAGAGGAGGAAGAGAGAGGAGGAAGAGACAGGAGGAATAGAGAGGAGGAAGAGAGAGGAGGATGAGAGAGGAGGAAGAGAGACGTGGAGGAGAGAGGTGGAAGAGAGAGGAGGAAGAGAAAGGAAGAGGAGAGATGAGGAAGAGAGAGGAGAAAGAGAGAGGAGGAAGAGAGAGGAGGAAGAGAGAGGAGGAAAAGAGAGGAGGAAGAGAGAGGAGTAGGAGAGAGGAGGAAGAGACAGGAGGAGGAGAGAGGAGGATGAGAGAGGAAGAGGAGAAAGGAGAGAGGAGAGAGGAGGAAGAGAGAGGAAGAAGAGAGAGAAGGAGGAGAGAGGAGGAAGAGACAGGAGGAAGAGAGAGGAGGAAGAGAGAGGAGGAAGAGAGAGGAGGAATAGAGAGGAGGAAGAGAGAAGAACAGGAGAGAGGAGGAAGAGAGAGGAGGATGAGAGAAGAAGAATAGAGAGGAAGAGGAGAGAGGAGGAAGATAGAGGAGGAAGAGAAAGGAGGAAGAGAGAGGAGGAAGAGAGAGGAAGAGATGAGGAAGACAGAAGAGGAAGAGACACGAGGAAGAGAGAGGAGGAATAGAGAGGAGGAGGAGAGAGGAGGAAGGGAGAGGAGGAAGAGAGACGTGGAGGAGAGAGGTGGAAGAGAGAGGAGGAAGAGAAAGGAAGAGGAGAGATGAGGAAGAGAGAGGAGAAAGAGAGAGGAGGAAGAGAGAGGAGGAAGAGAGAGGAGGAAAAGAGAGGAGGAAGAGAGAGGAACAGGAGAGAGGAGGAAGAGAGAGGACGATGAGAGAGGAGGAAGAGAGAGGAGGAAGAGAGAGGAGGAAGAGAGAGGAGGAATAGAGAGGATGAGGAGAGAGGAGGAAGAGAGAGGACGATGAGAGAGGAGGAAGAGAGAGGAGGAAGAGAGAGGAGGAAGAGAGAGGAGGAATAGAGAGGATGAGGAGAGAGGAGGAGGAGAGAAGATGAAGAGAGAGGTGGAAGAGAGAGGAGGAATAGAGAGGAAGAGGAGAGAGAAAGAAGAGAGAGGAGGAAAAGAGAGGAGGAAGAGAGAGGAGGAAGAGAGAAGATGAGGAGAGCGGAGGATGAGAGAGGAGGAATAGAGAGGAAGAGTAGAGAGGAGGAAGAGAGAGGAAGAGGAGAGAGGTGGAAGAGAGAGGAGGAAGAGAGAGGAGGAAGAGAGAGGAGGAAGAGAGAGGAGGAAGAGAGAGCAGGAATAGAGAGGATGAGGAGAGAGGAGGAAGAGAGAGGAGGAATAGAGAGGAAGACGAGAGAGGAGGAAGAGTGAGGAGGAAGAGAAAGGAGGAAGAGAGAGGAGGAAGAGAGAGGAGAAATACGGAGGAAGAGGAGAGAGGAGGAAGAGAGAAGAGGAAGAGGGAGGAGGAGGAGTGAGGAGGAAGAGAGAGGAGGAAGAGAGAGGAGGAGGAGAGAGGTGGAGGAGAGAGGAAGAAGAGAGATGAGGAAGAGAGAGGAGGAAGAGAGAGGAGTAATAGAGAGGAAGAGGATAGAGGAGGAAGAGAGAGGAGGAAGAGAGAGCAGGAAGAGAGGAGGAAGAGAGAGGAGGAAAAGAGAGGAGGAAGAGAGAGGAGTAGGAGAGAGGAGGAAGAGACAGGAGGAGGAGAGAGGAGGATGAGAGAGGAAGAGGAGAAAGGAGAGAGGAGAGAGGAGGAAGAGAGAGGAAGAAGAGAGAGAAGGAGGAGAGAGGAGGAAGAGACAGGAGGAAGAGAGAGGAGGAAGAGAGAGGAGGAAGAGAGAGGAGGAATAGAGAGGAGGAAGAGAGAAGAACAGGAGAGAGGAGGAAGAGAGAGGAGGATGAGAGAAGAAGAATAGAGAGGAAGAGGAGAGAGGAGGAAGATAGAGGAGGAAGAGAAAGGAGGAAGAGAGAGGAGGAAGAGAGAGGAGGGGGAGAGAGGTGGAAGAGAGAGGAGGAAGAGAGTGGAGGAAGAGAGAGGAGGAAGAGAGAGGAGGAGGAGAGAGGAGGAAGAGAGAGGAGTAGGAGAGAGGAGGAAGAGACAGGAGGAGGAGAGAGGAGGATGAGAGAGGAAGATGAGAAAGGAGAGAGGAGAGAGGAGGAAGAGAGTGGAGGAAGAGAGAGGAGGAAGAGAGAGGAGGAGGAGAGAGGAGGAAGAGAGAGGAGTAGGAGAGAGGAGGAAGAGACAGGAGGAGGAGAGAGGAGGATGAGAGAGGAAGATGAGAAAGGAGAGAGGAGAGAGGAGGAAGAGAGAGGAAGAAGAGAGAGAAGGAGGAGAGAGGAGGAAGAGACAGGAGGAAGAGAGGAGGAAGAGAGAGGAGGAAGAGAGAGGAGGAATAGAGAGGAGGAAGAGAGAGGAACAGGAGAGAGGAGGAAGAGAGAGGAGGATGAGAGCAGAAGAATAGAGAGGAAGAGGAGAGAGGAGGAAGATAGAGGAGGAAGAGAAAGGAGGAAGAGAGAGGAGGAAGAGAGAGGAGGAGGAGAGAGGTGGAAGAGAGAGGAGGAAGAGAGAGGAAGAGATGAGGAAGACAGAAGAGGAAGAGACACGAGGAAGAGAGAGGAGGAATAGAGAGGAGGAGGAGAGAGGAGGAAGGGAGAGGAGGAAGAGAGGGGAGGAAGAGAGAGGAAGAATAGAGAGAAGGAAGAGAGTGGAGGAAGAGACAGGAGGAAGAGAGAGGAGGAGGAGAGAGGAGGAAGAGAGGAGGAAGAGAGAGGCGGAAGAGAGAGGAAGAAGAGAGAGGATGACGAGAAATGAGGAAGAGAGAGGAGGAAGAGAGAGGAGGAAGAGAGCGGAGGAATAGAGAGGAAGAGGAGTGAGGAGGAAGAGAGAGGAGGAAGAGAGTGCAGGAAGAGAGGAGGAAGAGAGAGCAGGAATAGAGAGGAGGAAAAGAGAGGAGGAAGAGACAGAAGGAAGAGACAGGAGGAAGAGTGAGCAAGAGGAGAGAGGAGGAAGAGAGAGGAGCATGAGAGAGGAGGAAGGGAGAGGAAGAGGAGAGAGGACGAAAAGACAGGATGAGGAGAGAGGAGGAAGAGAGTGCAGGAACAGAGAGCAGGAGGAGAGAGGAGAAAGAGGAGGAAGAGAGAGGAGGAAGAGAGAGGAGGAAGAGAGAGGAGGAAGAGAGAGGAGGATGAGAGAGGAGGAGGAGAGAGTTGGAGGAGAGAGGAAGAAGAGAGAGGAGGAAAAGAGAGGAGGAAGATAGAGGAAGAATAGAGAGGAGAAGAGAGAGGAGGAGGAAGAGATAAGAGGAAGAGAGAGTAGGAGGAGTGAGGAGGAAGAGAGAGGAGGAAGAGAGAGGAGGAGGAGTGAGAATGAAGAGAGAGGAGGAAGAGAGAGGAAGAGGAGAGAGATGGAGGAGAGAGGAGGAGGAGAGAGGAAGAAGAGAGATGAGGATGAGGGAGGAGGAAGAGACAGGAGGAAGAGAGAGGAGGAAGAGAGAGGAACAGGAGAGAGGAGGAAGAGAGAGGACGATGAGAGAGGAGGAAGAGAGAGGAGGAAGAGAGAGGAGGAAGAGAGAGGAGGAAATGAGAGGATGAGGAGAGAGGAGGAGGAGAGAAGATGAAGAGAGATGTGGAAGAGAGAGGAGGAATAGAGAGGAAGAGGAGAGAGAAAGAAGAGAGAGGAGGAAAAGAGAGGAGGAAGAGAGAGGAGGAAGAGAGAAGATGAGGAGAGCGGAGGATGAGAGAGGAGGAATAGAGAGGAAGAGTAGAGAGGAGGAAGAGAGAGGAAGAGGAGAGAGGTGGAAGAGAGAGGAGGAAGAGAGAGGAGGAAGAGAGAGGAGGAAGAGAGAGGAGGAATAGAGAGGATGAGGAGAGAGGAGGAAGAGAGAGGAGGAATAGAGAGGAAGACGAGAGAGGAGGAAGAGTGAGGAGGAAGAGAAAGGAGGAAGAGAGAGGAGGAAGAGAGAGGAGAAATACGGAGGAAGAGGAGAGAGGAGGAAGAGAGAAGAGGAAGAGGGAGGAGGAGGAGTGAGGAGGAAGAGAGAGGAGGAAGAGAGAGGAGGAGGAGAGAGGTGGAGGAGAGAGGAAGAAGAGAGATGAGGAAGAGAGAGGAGGAAGAGAGAGGAGTAATAGAGAGGAAGAGGATAGAGGAGGAAGAGAGAGGAGGAAGAGAGAGCAGGAAGACAGGAGGAAGAGAGAGGACGAAAAGAGAGGAGGAAGAGAGAGGAGTAGGAGAGAGGAGGAAGAGACAGGAGGAGGAGAGAGGAGGATGAGAGAGGAAGAGGAGAAAGGAGAGAGGAGAGAGGAGGAAGAGAGAGGAAGAAGAGAGAGAAGGAGGAGAGAGGAGGAAGAGACAGGAGGAAGAGAGAGGAGGAAGAGAGAGGAGGAAGAGAGAGGAGGAATAGAGAGGAGGAAGAGAGAAGAACAGGAGAGAGGAGGAAGAGAGAGGAGGATGAGAGAAGAAGAATAGAGAGGAAGAGGAGAGAGGAGGAAGATAGAGGAGGAAGAGAAAGGAGGAAGAGAGAGGAGGAAGAGAGAGGAGGGGGAGAGAGGTGGAAGAGAGAGGAGGAAGAGAGAGGAAGAGATGAGGAAGACAGAAGAGGAAGAGACACGAGGAAGAGAGAGGAGGAATAGAGAGGAGGAGGAGAGAGGAGGAAGGGAGAGGAGGAAGAGAGGGGAGGAAGAGAGAGGAAGAATAGAGAGGAGGAAGAGAGTGGAGGAAGAGAGAGGAGGAAGAGAGAGGAGGAGGAGAGAGGAGGAAGAGAGAGGAGTAGGAGAGAGGAGGAAGAGACAGGAGGAGGAGAGAGGAGGATGAGAGAGGAAGATGAGAAAGGAGAGAGGAGAGAGGAGGAAGAGAAAGGAAGAAGAGAGAGAAGGAGGAGAGAGGAGGAAGAGAGAGGAGGAAGAGAGAGGAGGAAGAGAGAGGAGGAAGAGAGAGGAGGAGGAGAGAGGTGGAAAAGAGAGGAAGAAGAGCGAGGAAGAGATGAGGAAGACAGAGGAGGAAGAGACACGAGGAAGAGAGAGGAGGAAGAGAGAGGAGGAGGAGAGAGGAGGAAGAGAAAGGAGGAAGAGAGAGGAGGAAGAGAGAGGAGGAGGAGAGAGGAGGAAGAGAGAGGATGAGGAGAGATGAGGAAGAGAGAGGAGCATGAGAGAGGAGGAAGAGAGAGGAAGAGGAGAGAGGATGAAAAGAGAGGATGAGGAGAGAGGAGGAAGAGAGTGCAGGAAGAGAGAGAAAGAGGAGAGAGGAGAAAGAGAGAGGAGGAAGAGAGAGGAGGAAGAGAGAGGAGGAGGAGAGATGAGGAAGAGAGAGGAGGAAGAGGGAGCAGGAAGAGAGAGGAGGGAGAGAGGAGGAAGAGAGAGGATGATGAGAGAGGAGGAAGAGAGGGGAGGAAGAGAGAGGAGGAAGAGAGAGGAGGAAGAGAGGGAGGAGGAGAGAGGAGGAAGAGAGAGGAGGAAGAGAGAGGAGCAAGAGAGAGGAAGAATAGAGAGGAGGAAGAGAGAGGAGGAGGAAGAGAGAAGAGGAAGAGAGAGTAGGAGGAGTGATGAGGAAGAGAGAGGAGGAAGAGAGAGGAGGAGGAGTGAGGACGAAGAGAGAGGAGGAAGAGAGAGGAAGAGGAGAGAGATGGAGGAGAGAGGAGGTGGAGAGAGGAAGAAGAGAGATGAGGACGAGAGAGGAGGAAGAGAGAGGAGGAATAGAGAGGAAGAGGAGAGAGGAGGAAGAGAGAGGAGGAAGAGAGATGAGGAAGACAGACGAGGGAGAGGAGCAATAGAGAGGAAGAGGAGAGAGGAGGAAGAGAGAGGATGAGGAGAAAGGAGGAAGAGAGAGGAGGAAGAAAGAGGAGGAAGAGAGAAGAAGAGGAGAGAGGTGGAGGAGAGAGGAAGAAGAGAAATGTGGAAGAGAGAGGAGGAAGAGAGAGGAGGAGGAGAGATGAGGAAGAGAGAGGAAGAACAGAGAGGAGGAAGAGAGAGGAGGAGGAAGAAAGGGGAGGAAGTGAGAGGAAGAGGAGAGAGTTGGAGGAGAGAAGAAGAAGAGAGAAGAGGAAAAGAGAGGAGAAAGAGAGAGGAGGAAGAGAGAGGAAGAGAAGAGATGAGGAAGAGAGAGTAGAAAGAGAGAGGAGGAAGAGAGAGGAGTAAGAGAGGAGGGGAGGAGAGAGGAAGAGGAGAGAGATGGAGGAGAGAGGAAGAAGAGAGAGGAGGAAGAGAGAGGAGGAAGAGAGAGGAGGAGGAGAGAGGTGGAAGAGAGAGGAGGAAGAGAGAGGAGGAAGAGAGAGGAGGAAGAGAGAGTATGAGGAGAGAGGAGGAAGAGAGAGGAGGAAGAGAGAGGAGGAAGAGAGAGGAGGAAGAGAGAGGAGGAAGAGAGAGGAGGAGGAGAGAGGAGGAAGACAGAGGAGGAAGAGATAGGAGGAGGAGTGAGGAGGAAGAGAGAGGAATAAGATAGAGGAGGAGGAGAGAGGAGGAAGAGAGAGGAGGAAGAGAGAGGAGGAGGAGAGCGGAGGAAGATACAGGAGGAAGAGAGAGGAGGAAGAGAGAGGAGGAAGAGAGAGGATGAGGACAGACGAGGAAGATAGAGGAGGAAGAGAGAGGAGGAAGAGAGAGGAGGAAGAGAGAGGAGGAGGAGAGAGGAGGAAGAGAGAGGAGGAAGAGAGAGGAGGAAGACAGAGTAAGAGGAGAGAGGTGGAGGAGATTGGAGGAGGAGAGAGGAAGAAGAGAGAGGAGGAAGAGAGAGGATGAGGAGAGAGGAGGAAGAGAGAGGAGGAATAGAGAGGAAGAGGAGAGAGGAGGAAGAGAGAGGAGGAAGAGAGAGGAGGATGAGAGAGGAGGAGGAGAGAGTTGGAGGAGAGAGGAAGAAGAGAGAGGAGGAAAAGAGAGGAGGAAGATAGAGGAAGAATAGAGAGGAGGAAGAGAGAGGAGGAGGAAGAGATAAGAGGAAGAGAGAGTAGGAGGAGTGAGGAGGAAGAGAGAGGAGGAAGAGAGAGGAGGAGGAGTGAGAATGAAGAGAGAGGAGGAAGAGAGAGGAAGAGGAGAGAGATGGAGGAGAGAGGAGGAGGAGAGAGGAAGAAGAGAGATGAGGATGAGGGAGGAGGAAGAGACAGGAGGAAGAGAGAGGAGGAAGAGAGAGGAACAGGAGAGAGGAGGAAGAGAGAGGACGATGAGAGAAGAGAGAGGAGGAAGAGAGAGGAGGAAGAGAGAGGAGGAAATGAGAGGATGAGAGAGAGGAGGAGGAGAGAGATGAAGAGAGATGTGGAAGAGAGAGGAGGAATAGAGAGGAAGAGGAGAGAGAGAAAGAAGAGGAGGAGGAAAAGAGAGGAGAAGAGAGAGGAGAAGAGAGAAGATGAGGAGAGCGGAGGATGAGAGAGGAGGAATAGAGAGGAAGAGTAGAGAGGAGGAAGAGAGAGGAAGAGGAGAGAGGTGGAAGAGAGAGGAGGAAGAGAGAGGAGGAAGAGAGAGAGGAAGAGAGAGAGGATAGAGAGGATGAGGAGAGAGGAGGAAGAGAGAGGAGGAATAGAGAGGAAGACGAGAGAGGAGGAAGAGTGAGGAGGAAGAGAAAGAGGAGAGAGAGGAGGAAGAGAGAGGAGAATACGGAGAAGAGGAGAGAGGAGGAAGAGAGAGAGGAAGAGGAGGAGGAGGAGTGAGAGGAAGAGAGAGGAGGAAGAGAGAGGAGAGGAGAGAGGTGGAGGAGAGAGGAAGAGAGAGATGAGGAAGAGAGAGGAGGAAGAGAGAGGAGTATAGAGAGGAAGAGGATAGAGGAGGAAGAGAGAGGAGGAAGAGAGAGCAGGAAGACAGGAGGAAGAGAGAGGACGAAAGAGAGGAGGAGAGAGAGGAGTAGGAGAGAGGAGGAAGAGAAAGGAGGAGGAGAGAGGAGGATGAGAGAGGAAGAGGAGAAGGAGAGAGGAGAGAGGAGGAGAGAGAGGAAGAGAGAGAGAAGGAGGAGAGAGGAGGAAGAGACAGGAGGAAGAGAGAGGAGGAAGAGAGAGGAGGAAGAGAGAGGAGGAATAGAGAGGAGGAAGAGAGAAGAACAGGAGAGAGGAGGAAGAGAGAGGAGGATGAGAGAAGAAGAATAGAGAGGAAGAGGAGAGAGGAGGAAGATAGAGGAGGAAGAGAAAGGAGGAAGAGAGAGGAGGAAGAGAGAGGAGGGGGAGAGAGGTGGAAGAGAGAGGAAGAGAGAGGAAGAGATGAGGAAGACAAAGAGGAAGAGACACGAGGAAGAGAGAGGAGGAATAGAGAGGAGGAGGAGAGAGGAGGAGGGAGAGGAGGAAGAGAGGGGAGGAAGAGAGAGGAAGAATAGAGAGGAGGAAGAGAGTGGAGGAAGAGAGAGGAGGAAGAGAGAGGAGGAGGAGGAGAGGAGGAAGAGAGAGGAGTAGGAGAGAGGAGGAAGAACAGGAGGAGGAGAGAGGAGGATGAGAGAGGAAGATGAGAAAGGAGGAGGAGAGAGGAGGAAAGAAAGGAAGAAGAGAGAGAAGGAGGAGAGAGGAGGAAGAGAGAGGAGGAAGAGAGAGGAGGAAGAGAGGAGGAAGAGAGAGGAGGAGGAGAGAGTGGAAAAGAGAGGAAGAAGAGCGAGGAAGAGATGAGGAAGACAGAGAGGAAGAGACACGAGAAGAGAGAGGAGAAGAGAGAGGAGGAGGAGAGAGGAGGAAGAGAAAGGAGGAAGAGAGAGGAGGAAGAGAGAGGAGGAGGAGAGAGGAGGAAGAGAGAGGATGAGGAGAGATGAGGAAGAGAGAGGAGCATGAGAGAGGAGGAAGAGAGAGGAAGAGGAGAGAGGATGAAAAGAGAGGATGAGGAGAGAGGAGGAAGAGAGTGCAGGAAGAGAGAGAAAGAGGAGAGAGGAGAAAGAGAGAGGAGGAAGAGAGAGGAGGAAGAGAGAGAGGAGGAGAGATGAGGAAGAGAGAGGAGGAAGAGGGAGCAGAAGAGAGAGGAGGGAGAGAGGAGAAGAGAGAGGATGATGAGAGAGGAGGAAGAGAGGGAGGAAGAGAGAGGAGGAGAGAGAGGAGGAAGAGAGGAGGAGGAGAGAGGAGAAGAGAGAGGAGGAAGAGAGAGGAGCAAGAGAGAGGAAGAATAGAGAGGAGGAAGAGAGAGGAGGAGGAAGAGAGAAGAGGAGAGAGAGTAGGAGGAGTGATGAGGAAGAGAGAGGAGGAAGAGAGAGGAGGAGGAGTGAGGACGAAGAGAGAGGAGGAAGAGAGAGGAAGAGGAGAGAGATGGAGGAGAGAGGAGGAGGAGAGAGGAAGAAGAGAGATGAGGACGAGAGAGGAGAGAGAGAGGAGAATAGAGAGAAGAGGAGAGAGGAGAAGAGAGAGGAGGAAGAGAGATGAGGAAGACAGACGAGGGAGAGGAGCAATAGAGAGGAGAGGAGAGAGGAGGAAGAGAGAGGATGAGGAGAAAGGAGGAAGAGAGAGGAGGAAGAAGGAGGAGGAGAGAGAAGAAGAGGAGAGAGGTGAGGAGAGAGGAAGAGAGAAATGAGGAAGAGAGAGGAGGAGAGAGAGGAGGAGGAGAGATGAGGAAGAGAGAGGAAGAACAGAGAGGAGAAGAGAGAGGAGGAGGAAGAAAGGGGAGGAAGTGAGAGGAAGAGGAGAGTGGAGGAGAGAAGAAGAGAGAGAGAGGAAAAGAGAGGAGAAAGAGAGAGGAGGAAGAGAGAGAAGAGAAGAGATGAGGAAGAGAGTAGAAAGAGAGAGGAGGAAGAGAGAGGAGTAAGAGAGGAGGGGAGGAGAGAGGAAGAGGAGAGAGATGGAGGAGAGAGGAAGAAGAGAGAGGAGGAAGAGAGAGGAGGAAGAGAGAGGAGGAGGAGAGAGGTGGAAGAGAGAGGAGGAAGAGAGAGGAGGAAGAGAGAGGAGGAAGAGAGAGTATGAGGAGAGAGGAGGAAGAGAGAGGAGGAAGAGAGAGGAGGAAGAGAGAGGAGGAAGAGAGAGGAGGATGAGAGAGAGGAGGAGAGAGGAGGAAGACAGAGGAGGAAGAGATAGGAGGAGGAGTGAGGAGGAAGAGAGAGGAATAAGATAGAGGAGGAGGAGAGAGGAGGAAGAGAGAGGAGGAAGAGAGAGGAGAGGAGAGCGGAGGAAGATACAGGAGGAAGAGAGAGGAGGAGAGAGAGAGGAAGAGAGAGGATGAGGACAGACGAGGAAGATAGAGGAGGAAGAGAGAGGAGGAAGAGAGAGGAGGAAGAGAGAGGAGGAGGAGAGAGGAGGAAGAGAGAGGAGGAAGAGAGAGGAGGAAGACAGAGTAAGAGGAGAGAGGTGGAGGAGATTGGAGGAGGAGAGAGGAAGAAGAGAGAGGAGGAAGAGAGAGGATGAGGAGAGAGGAGAAGAGAGAGGAGGAATAGAGAGGAAGAGGAGAGAGGAGGAAGAGAGAGGAGGAAGAGAAAGGAGGAAGAGAGAGGAGGAAGAGAGAGGAGGAAGAGAGAGGAGGAAGAGAGAGGAGGATTAGAGAGGAGGAAGAGAGAGAGGAGGAAGAGAGAGGAGGAATAGAGAGGAAGAGGAGAGAGGAGGAAGAGAGAGGAGGAAGAGAGAGGATGAGGAAGAGAGGAGAAGAGAGAGGAGGAAGAGAGAGGAGAGAAGAGATGAGGAAGAGAGAGGAGGAAGAGAGAGGAGGAAGCGAGAGGAGGAAGAGAGGAGAGGAGGAGAGAGGAAGAGGAGAGAGATGGAGGAGAGAGGAAGAAGAGAGAGGAGGAAGAGAGAGGAGAAGAGAGAGGAGGAGGAGAGAGGTGAAGAGAGAGGAGGAAGAGAGAGGAGGAAGAGAGAGGAGGAAGAGAGAGGAGGAAGAGAGAGGAGGAAGAGAGAGGAGGAAGAGAGGAGGAAGAGAGGAGGAAGAGAGAGGAGGAAGAGAGAGGAGGAAGAGAGAGGAGGAAGAGAGAGGAGGAGGAGAGGAGGAAGAAGAGGAGGAAGAGAGAGGAAGAGAAGAGATGAGGAAGAGAGAGGAGGAAGAGAGAGAGGAAGCGAGAGGAGGAAGAGGAGGAGAGGAGGAGAGAGGAGAGGAGAGAGATGGAGGAGAGAGAGGAAGAGAGAGGAGGAAGAGAGAAGAGGAAGAGAGAGGAGGAAGAGAGATGAGGAGGAGAGACGTGGAAGAGAGAGGAGAGAGAGGAGAGGAGAGGAGGAAGAGAGAGGAGGAAGAGAGAAGAGCAGGAGCAGAGGAGAAGAGAGAGGAGGAGAGAGGAGGAGGAGAGTGTAGGAAGAGAGAGGGTGAAGAGAGATGAGGAAGAGAGAGGAGGAAGAGAGACGAGAATAGAGATGAGGAAGAGAGATAAGGAAGAGAGAGGATGAGGAGAGAGGAGGAAGAGAGAGGAGGATAGAGAAGAGGAGGAGTGAGGAGGAAGAGAGAGGAGTAAGATAGAGGAGGAGGAGAGAGAGGAAGAGAGAGGAGGAAGAGAGAGGAAGTGGAGAGAGGAGGAAGAGAGAGGAGGAGGAGAGAGGAAGAAGAGAGATGAGGAAGAGAGAGGAGGAAGTGAGAGGAGGAGGAGGAGAGATGAGGAGAGGGAGGAGAGAGAGGAGGAAGAGAGAGGAGGAAGAGAGAGGAGGAAGAGAGAGGAGGAAGAGAAAGGAGAAGAGAGAGGAGGAAGAGAGAGGAGGAAGAGAGAGGAGGAGAGAGAGGAGGAAGAGAGAGGAAGAGGAGAGAGGAGGAAGAGAGATAAGGAAGAGAAAGGAGGAAGAGAGAGGAGGAAGAGATAGAGGAAGAGAGAGAGGAAGAGAGAGGAGAAATAGGGAGGAAGAGGAGAGAGGAGGAAGAGAAAGAGGACGAGAGAGGAGGAGGAGTGAGGAGGAAGAGTGAGGAGGAAGAGAGAGGAGGAAGAGGGAGGAGTAATAGAGAGGAAGAGGAGAGGAGAAGAGAAGGAGGAAGAGAGAGGAGGAAGAGAGAGGAGGAGAGAGGCAGGAAGAGAGGAAGAGGAGAGAGGAGGAAGAGAGAGGAGGAAGAGAGAGGAAGAGCAGAGAGGAGAGAGAGATGAGAAAGAGAAGGAGGAAGAGAGAGGAGGAAGAGAGAGGAGGAAGAGAGGAGGAATAGGGAGGAAGAGGAGAGAGGAGGAAGAGAGAGGAGAGAGAGAGGAGGAAGAGAGAGGAGGAATAGAGAGGAATAGGAGAGGAGAGGAAGAGAGAGGAGGAAGAGAGAGCAGGAAGAGAGG